>MU260134.1:240000-242500 GCA_020310875.1 Ceratopteris richardii | reverse complement strand
TAAGGAGCTAAGTGATGCTTTAGCTTCTATTGGCACAACGGTTGAAGATGAAGATCTTGTGTGTTATACTCTCAATGGCTTGAGAGAAGATGAAAGATGGAAGCCTTTTATAACTTCCATTAGCTTGAAAGATGTATATCCAGGTTTTGAACAACTAATCCCTCATCTTGTCACAGAAGAGCTTAGCTTCGGTGGTCCCAAAGGAAAGGACAGCCACAACCAAATGTTATATGGAGGTCGAGGTAAAGGAAGAAACTCAAGAGAAGGCTCAAGAGCAAAAGGAAGATGTCACAACCACTCCAACTACAATCAAAACAATTCGGAAGACAACAAGGATGCATCAAATGCCAACACACAAGGAAGAGGTCGAGGTAGAAGTAGAGGAAGAGGCCGAAGCTCCTACAATTCTCATAAAGGTATAACATGCTATCATTGTGGTAAAGTAGGACACTATGCTAGTGATTGTTGGCTGAAGAATGGAAGACCAAATGGAGGCAATCAAAGGAACCAAAGCAACTATGCAAGCACCTCAAGTGAAGGAAGCAAGGACACACTACTTGCAATGAGACATGAGTATAGAAGCTCTTGTGAAGATGACAAAAAATGGTACATTGATTCAAGTTGTAGTAACCATATGTCATGCCAAGGAAGTTTGTTCACTAATCTATACGTACCAATTGGAAAAGGATGTGTTGAAACAGGTGATGATACTCAACACATGATTGAACACATTGGAGATATAAGGCTTGGAGATACATCTAGAGAAAAGGTACTATCTAATGTTCTTCATGTTCCTACAATTTCAAAGAACTTGATTTCAGTAGGACAAATGGTAGAGAAGGGTTATCATGTCATATTTAATGAGAATGGGTGCTTCATAAAGAATCCAAAGGAAGGCTTCAAGGTCATTGCTCGAGGTAGAAGAGAAGGAAGGATGTTCACTTTGGATGTCCAACATTCACATGGAAAGGTCATGTACATTCAATGTGGGAACAAGAAGATTTCAGAGCTTGACTTATGGCACAAAAGAATAGGACACACCAACATTCCAAAGCTGAAGGACATGAGCAAACATGAAGTGGTAAGAGGTCTTCCAAAATTTAATAGCATTGGACTACATGAGTTATGTGAAGCTTGTCAACTAGGAAAGCAAACGAGGCAGCCATTCAAGAGGAGCATTTACGTGCTCCAAATGTCTTGGACTTGATACATACGGATGTATGGGGACCAACCCAAGAGGCATCAATGGCTAGTAATAGATTTTTTGTCACCTTCATTGATGATCACTCAAGAAAGGTATGGTTGTTTTGTATGAAGCAAAAATCAGAGGTGTTTTCTATATTCAAAAGATTCAAAGTTGAAGTTGAAAAGGAAACAGGAAGGTCTATCAAAACCTTAAGGTCCGATGGTGGAGGAGAATACTTCTCCAAAGAATTTTCAGATTTTCTACAAGAGAATGGGATAAAAAGGTAATTCACTTGTAGGTATACACCACAACAAAATGGAGTAGTTGAGAGGAAAAACAGGCAAATTGCTGAAATTGCAAGATGCATGCTCAACGAGATGAAGGTACCATTGTACTATTGGGCTGAAGCTACCACAACCACCATTTACTTGGTGAACAGGTGCACAACATCGGGAATACATCACTTGACTCCTGAAGAGGTATATTCCGGTAAGAAACCTGATCTTACACACCTCAAAGTGTTTGGATGTGTTTGCTTTGTTCACATTCCACAAGAAGTTAGAACAGAGATGGAACCAAGGTCAGAAAAATGCATTTTCATCGGCTACTCGACTGAGCGAAAAGGATACAAGTGTTACAACCCTAGAACAAAGGAATTAAGAGTCTCGCGAGATGTGGTCTTTGATGAACTAAGACCATGGTATGAAGATAAAGGAAAGGAAAAGATTCTTGAAGAAGATTGTGATGATTATGCAGGAACAAATCAAAGAGAAGTTCAACAATCAAGCACAAAGGCTTCAGGTCCAGAGGCATCTACATCAAATGAAGAATGTTCAACATGGAGGGGGAGTCATTCTTTGTCTCCGAATTCAGCTCATAGTAGAACCAAAGAGGCAAGTGCTACTCCAAACAATGAGGTAGATGCAAGTGAAGAAGAATATGAAGAGGTAATCACTCCGATGGTAAAGCTAAATAAGTTAAAGAAGCAAGTCTCTAAAGGCAATGAAAGAAGATCTTCAAGGACAAGGTATCCAACTCAAAGGTTGAGTTATGATAGTTTTATGGCGACACATTTTGCATACATGATGCAGGTTATCAAAGACAAAGAGCCTAAGACATATGAAGAAGCTTGCACACAAAAGGAATGGAAGCAAGCTATGAAAGAGGAGATCAAAGCTCTCAAAGATAATCACACATGGGAGCTAGTGCCAAAGAAAGAAGGTATGAAGATTGTTCCAAACAAATGGGTGTTTAAAGTAAAGAGGAATGCTGATGGTCCACTAGCTAGATATAAAGCTAGATTTGTTGCCAAAG
>MU260134.1:165000-232500 GCA_020310875.1 Ceratopteris richardii | reverse complement strand
ACTCAGAGGAGTCTAAAAGAGTAGAAGACTTTAACAAGGCGAGTGTCAGAGATTATACGTATTATGCGATAAGAGGATCACACTCTATAGAAGCTCAAAGATAGCTCATCAAGGAGCATCCAACAACATACTTCTTCAGGTATGCAAAGTGCAATATATATGTTGGTCTAACAATAGAGGAAGCCAAGCTTCTCACTTGGGATCATAATAATGACAACAATTATAGGCAAAAGATGTCCTCTATTGAGAGAATACAATTTTTCCATGAATATATTGATGCTCTTACTGAGCATGGAGGGAGGTTACATACAAACCTTAGAAGACAATGCCTAAAAGAGTTTGGAATAATGTTTGATGAGAATGTAGAATCTGATGTGCTCAAAAATTTTGATCCATGGTTCCAACTAGCATTTAAGATAGGATAAGTCTGGGATCTTCAAGATAAAATCTTTATTATGCAGGAGCAAAAAGAGGTGAAGGGGTAGAAAACAAAGAAAAGAAAAAATTGATCCCCAAGTGGATGTAAAGAGCAAGTTCAAGAGGGGTGACTTGTCCATTGAACAGGTTGCAGAGGACATGAAGCTTAAACCCTAGAAGGCCCTATAGGGTATAAAAGATGAGACTCTGATTATTTCTACCCTCTCACAAGTAATTTCAAAGGAACTAAACCTTGAAAAAATGGTCTTGGACTTAAACAGCTAGGTATCCTCACTCCCATGTTTACGTAATATATTTTGAGTGCCTGTTTGCTAACGTTTGCCTTTATTGTAGTCCTAAAGTGTATATGAAGATACAGGAAGTCATGATGAGGAGACTCGAGTGCTTCTCATGGGAGGAGGTCTAGGCCGAGTATCTAACAACCTCCTCTTACAAGGCACTATTAGAATATTTCGTTCTATTCCATTGAGCTCTGAAAATATGGGCATGTTTTGTGTAAAGAATAGTACTCATCGAAGACTAGTTCTCTAAAGTATGTCATTTTTTCCTTACATACAAACAAGGGAACACATGACATAGTTCTTGTTTTTATGTCTTAGTGTTCTATCTACCTATCTATCTTTCTATATATTTGTCTATCTATTTGTCTATCTATCTATCTATCTTCCTATCTATCTATCTATCTATCTATCTATCTATCTATCTATCTATCTATCTATCTATCTATCTATCTATCTATCTATCTATCTATCTATCTATCTATCTATCTATCTATCTATCTATCTATCTATCTATCTATCTATCTATCTATCTATCTATCTATCTATCTATCTATCTATCTATCTATATATATATCTATCTATCTATTATCTATATATATATATCTATCTATCTATCTATCTATCTATCTATCTATCTATCTATCTATCTATCTATCTATCTATCTATCTATCTATCTATCTATCTATCTATCTATCTATCTATCTATCTATCTATCTATCTATCTATCTATCTATCTATCTATCTATCTATCTATCTATCTATCTATCTATCTATCGATCTATCTATCTATCTATCTATCTATCTATCTATCTATCTATCTATATATATATCTATCTATCTATCTATCGATCTATCTATCTATCTATCTATCTATCTATCTATCTATCGATCGATCTATCTATCTATCTATCTATCTATCTATCTATCTATCTATCTATCTATCTATCTATCTATCTATCTATCTATCTATCTATCTATCTATCTGTTTGTCTGTCTGTTTGTCTATCTCTCTGTCTGTCTGTCTGTCTGTCTATCAGGTCCTAAATTTGATGCTCACCCTTGGGCATCAGAAAAATCTAGGGGATGCCCTGGATTCTAAGGTGGGAATCCTCATAGTTGTACATGACATAATTTACTGCTGTCCATGAGTCTATATTGACCTCAAGAGCCGAGAATCGAGATTGTATTGAAAGAAATTTCAGATTTATGCAATAAATTTTCAGAATGACGTTCAATCTATCAGCTTTAAGGAACGAAGTTCAATCTATCACTTATAAGGAATGAAGTTAAATCTATCAGACTTTAGTTTGAAGGATATCCTTTTCAATGCTTTTCAAACAGCAATTTGCACATGTTGTTGCCAAAACAAAATGACATATGACACGCAAAATTTTGCTTCTACCTTTCATAAGAGAAATTTTGACATGCTTATACAAGGCATAAATATATAATATATATACAAATCTATAAAAAATGACAGGCAAATTACCAATCAGAGCTTGTCATTTGACAGGAAGTTTCAAAAAACACCTGTTTTGACAGGCAAAATGGCCAATGAAAGGCAAAATGCCTGTCAATTTTAGGCCCTGGTTCGGATTTGTCAAATGGTGTTATACAACATAATCTTGGTTATTTCCAGGTTCACTTACAATCCACTAACATATGCCAAATCATCTAAGTTTTGGATTTTATATTCATAAAATCTTATATATGAATGACAAAGAGAACCTTAAATGTCAGATAGATAAACGTTATCTTAAATAAGAAAAAAAACAAACATTATATGAATGTACAAATCGAATGAATAAATCTAGAGCAAATATAAAAGTTGAAAGAGAACTGACAGAGCTGAATGTAAGATTCCTATCATATAATAGCTATAGAGTAGCACCACATATGCGATTTGAAGAAAGCAACAACTAGGAACTTGTATATGTGCTGATGAAGTATACCGATTATGCCATTGCCACATAAATATACTGATGAAGGCATTCAGGACCCAGATACATTTCAATCAGGGCTCCTAACGGAGCCTCTAGATGAGTAAGGTTTTTCTAGTGAGTTTCTCTTCCTATGTCATGAAAAATAGCCTTGCAGCAGGCCTTACCAAGCAATCAGCAAAGTTGTCAAATCTGCCATGTTTTAGACCATGAGTTTGCTCGTAGAAAAATGAAGCATATATATGTAGATTACATATGAATTGATAATCTATTTTAAGCAAAATCATATCTGTACTGAAGTACATACTCGATTCCTAATTGCTATTTTTTGCAGAGATTTGACGTCATTGATTACTAATACTTACCTTTATATATTACGAAAGATCTGCCATCAAAGATTATTTTCTGAATGTTTTCTACTGAACAGTAAAATTCTTACAATACTTTGAAAATAATGTAAGGTGTTTTGTTGCTGATTGTACTCATTATGGATCATGCCACGGAGGGGATAGGTTCATTGATGGAGAGTGTTAATCTCCAAAAGAACAAGATATCCTTGATGTTAGACCACTTCTATATCAAGAATAACTTTAAACTCCAACCAATTTGGAAGACAAGCACCAAACTATCAAGCATTTAGCTAATTGTGAAGAAATTCATTTCACAGAAAAGTCTGCTGCACAATATTGACTCATTGATTGATCATTTGTGTAAAGTTTCTGATGAAACTTTGTAGGATGTGTCATCTAGAGTTTGCACACCTCCTCCAAGTTAAAACACTTCAAAAGCTCAAGTAGATTATGAGAAATGTTTCAAACAATCTACCTATGTCTGAAACTTCCTTCTTGTAGAGTCGACTTTGACACCTGCAACTTCTAACACATGGTTCTCCCAAACTAGAACTCGTTTAACCAAATGCTTTTAGCCATAGATGGCTTATCTTCCAACTTACATTTTGACTCCTCATTTGTACAAAACTTTACACTGTGCACTAAGAACTGACCATTTCTTTGACCATCGGAATTGTGCCTATTTCAGAAGACACTCAATACTTTCTCACATATGAATGTTCCTACACAAAATTCTCTCAGCCTGTTTGCAATTGGACTCTCAAACTTTAACCATAGATAGATTAACTTATGGAATTAGATGTGTACAAAAGGATTTCTGATAAAATCAAACACAAAAGGAGAACTAGAGAAAAGATCGACGTGCAATTCTCTGAACATTCTTTCTATTCAACTCTTCATACATCTGATGGATGATACATCCAATACTCATCGTCTATTCATCTATATTTCATCTCTCTTTTTTAATACGATCATATACTTGTATATATATATGTATACATATGAGTGTTGATTCGTCATTACTTCAAGTATATTGAAGTATTTACAAAACTAATGTACATATGTTTGAAGAACTTTGCTTCCTAAATCTTCACTTCACTTCATGAAGTTGAAATTCAATCTTTTCTTCATATCTTCACTTCTAGACTTCATATAATCACCAATTGTTGATTGTCCTACTCCAACAGCTCCCCTCAATCATCAATTGTGATTACCTGCATCTTCTTTATTCCTGCCGTATCTTTAAACCTTTGCAACTTTGGTCCATCTAAACTCTTTGTCATCATATCTGCAAGTTGATCTTTTGTAGGAGTATGCATAACTTCTATTTCTTTATCAACAACCTTCTCTCTCAAAAAATGAACTGAATCTCAATATGTTTAGTTCTAGCATGGAATACAGGATTTGCTTCCAAATATAAAGAACTCATATTGTCTCCACAAATGATAGGAGTACTCTGAACAATATCAAAACTCTTCATAAGAGTCTTTAACCATATTACTTCCTTTGCAGCTTCTACCATGCCTTTGTATTCTGCTTCTGTAGATGATAAAGCAACTACCCAATCTGCATCACTGTATATCTTGACTCTTGTATCTGAAGTAAATCCATAATACAGACCTTCTTTAAGTGTGCCCTTGATGTACCTAAGTACTCTTTGTCCAAACTCTGATAAAGTTTCATATCTTTGAATTCTTCTCCTCCATATCTACTCAGTCTATGATTCACCTCCATTGGAGTTGGTGCTATCCTGCAATTTTCCATTTTAAACTTGGTTAGTAAATTTCTTAGATACCTTTCTTGAGTTACATATACTCCATGTTGAGTATATGAAATCTCCATTCCCAAAAAGAATGACAAATTTCCCAAATCACTGATTTTGAACTCTTTCTCCATCTGCTTCTTAATCATGTGTATACCTTTGTCATCTGTTCCTGTAAGTATTATGTCATCAACATAAGTACAAACATAAATAAATCCATCCTCACTTGCTTTAACTAGCAAGCTACTATCTGCCTTTGATGCTTGAAATCCAAGTTCCTTTAAGAACTTTACAAGCCTATAATTCCATGCCCTTGGGGCCTGCTTCAACCCATACAAACCTCTCTTGAGCTTACACACATAATTTGGATACACTTGATCTTTGAAACCATCTGGTTGTTCCATATAAACTTCATCTGAAATATAACCATTAAAAAAAGCATTATGCACATCTAATTGAGACAATTTCCAACCTTTGCAAGCAGCAATTGCTATGAGAGTCCTTATGGTTGTCATCTTTGCAACAGGACTATAAGTTTCATCAAAATCCACACCATATGTCTGTGCATATCCCTTTACAACAAGCCTGGCTTTGTACCTAGATATACTTCCATCTGCAAACCTTTTTGTTTTATAGACCCATTTACACCCAATGATCTTCTGCCTATTTGGTTTAGGAACCAAATCCCAAGTCTCATTTTCAATTAATGCATCATATTCCTCCTGCATAGCTTTTTCCCAATTCTTCTTCCCTTTGGCTTCATCATATGTGGATGGATCTTCATCTGCTTTTAACATGTAAGCATAATCTTTAGTAGTCAAGAATGAAGTATCATAGCTATACCTTATAGGTTGCCATTTGTGCCTAGATGACCTTCTGAGTTCTCCACTTCTTGAAGTTTTTGGTTCATCACATTCTGGATCAAACCTTGGCACATCTTCAACTTCATTCTGTACTTCATTGATCTCCTCATCATCAAATATCTGAACCTTTGATCTACCTTTCTTTTGATTCACAACTTCTTCAACTTCTACATAAACATTAAGTGTTCCTGCATACCAAGTACCTTGCTCATCAAATGTAACATCCTTAGGCACAAGGAATTTCTTTGTGGATGGACTCCACAACCTATAACCCATCTGCTTGTCATCATAGCCAATGAATACATACTTCTCTGCTTTAGGTTCCAATTTATGCCTCAATTGAGATGGCACATATGCATATGCCAAGCATCCAAATATTTTACAATGTTCCAAGGTAGGTCGTTTACCCCACCAAGCTTCATATGGTGTCATTCCCTGCAAAGCTTTACATGGTAACCTATTGACCAAATATGTGGTTGTATTTAGAGCCTCAGCCCACAAATAATTAGGACAATTTTTCTCCTTCATCATTGATCTTGCAAACTCAACAAGAGTTCTATTTCTTCTCTCTGCTACCCCATTTTGTTGAGGAGAGTACCTGTAAGTAACCTCTCTCTTTATACCTGCATTCCACAAATAATCACTGAACTCATTAGAAAAATACTCTCCCCCTCCATCTGACCTTAGTCTCTTCAACTTTTGACGTGTAATTCTTTCTGCATATGCATGATAGTGTTTGAATGTATTAAACACTTCTGACTTGTCTTTGATCACATAGATTGTGATCCACCTGGTAGCATCATCAACATATATGACATAATATCTTGAACCATTTATACTGACGTCCTTTGAAGGACCCCATACATCTGTATGTACCAATTCAAGTCTTTCTGAATACATAAAACCATGCTTATTATATGATTAGTTGTGAGCCTTACCTAGTTGACATGCTTCACATCTGTATGTCATGTGTTGACCTGCAACATTAGGCAATCCAAGCACTGAACCATTGTTAGCCATTTCTTTGATACCTCTTTCATTAAAGTGTCCAAGTCTTTTATGCCAAAGATCCAATTTAGACACCTTTTTCTCTCCATATGTAAACATAGCATGTCCAATATTACCTTGTATCTTTAATGTGAAGAGCCTTCCTTCCTTCTTCCCAGTAACAATTTGTTTATACCCTTGACTAGGGTCTTCAACATAAACTCCATCATTAGTGAACCTTACCTCATATCCTTTTTCCACAATTTTTCCTACACTAATTAAATTCTTTGGAATTGTAGGAACATACAGAACCTTAAGAGAGTACTTCCATCTTTGGCTTTAACTGAACCAATTGACTTTACTTTGTGCTTTGTATTATCACCTGTTTGAACTATGTGATTGATTGCCTTATGATCTAGATCAGTCATCAAAGCAATATTTCCACTCAGATGATTGCTACATCTTGAGTCAATATAAAATACTCTCATGTCTTCATGTGAGGCTTCACATGTTGCATTCATAATAAGAGTTGAATCTTCTTTCTGATATGATGCATAATTGTAGTAGGTGTTATTGTAGGATTGATTTTGGAAGTTTCTTCCTCCACTTCTTCCAAAAGAATTCCTACGACCTCTACCTCTGAAGTTTTCTCTCTGATATCTGCCACCTCTTCCTCTTTGATTAAAGTTCTGATTAAAATTACCATTGCTTTGATTATTATGCCAACAATCATGAGATAGATGATTGGTCTTACCACATATCCAACAAGCTCTGACATTATCTTTATTATTTATGCCTCTTCCTCTACTTCTGCCACTTCCTCTTCCTCTTAGGAAGTTTACTTGACTTGGAGTACCTTCATCTTCAACTGATTGTTTCTTTCCTTTGCTAGCTTTCTTCTTATCTTTAGAATACATTGCATGACTTGCACTCTTATCAACATCTCCTTTGATATCATTCTCAAAAGTTAGCATATGTCCTAACAATTGATTCAAATTAGGAGTGAAATGATCTAATGAAAGTTCTGTAGACAAAATAAAAGGCTTCCACTTCTCATCTCCTCTTAGTCCTATGAGAATTTGTCTTACCAACTTATCTTCTTCAATATCTTCATCAACTGCACCTAAAGAATCTATCAATGTCTTTCATCTTTGTCACATAATCAGATATTGATTGTGAAGCCTTCTTCTTAAATGTAGTAAACTCTGCCCATAATGAAGCTTTCCTTGATTTGGTTGTATTCTAAAAATGCTCTTCCAAAGCATTCCATATGTCACTTGCACTTTCAAGTCCTCTGATATGAGGAAGCAAATAATCATTTACTGCCATGTAGATTATGGTCCTTGCTTGAGCATCCTTCTTCATCCAAATCTTTATATCTGCAAGCTCTTCCCTAGTTGGAACACTAGGATCTTTAAACTCTGGCTTTTCTTCCTCTCCTGTGATGTATCCCATCAGATCTTTGCTCATAAGATGAGCTTCCATTCTCATAGACCAAGCTGGATAGTTCTCTCTATCCAGCTTCTCGATTTGGAGACTATCTCCCATCCTTTCTTCACCTGTACTATCAAATATTTAATCCTTATAAGGAATGAATGTACCTTAGCTTCGAATGTTGCTCCTTCTGATCCTTTTGATAACCTTTATGTTTCTTCCTTCAGTCTTTCTTCCACACTTTATCCTTTTGAACCTTCAAGATGTGAAATTTGTATATCTGCAGCAGTCGGGATCTTCCTTTCCTCAATTTTGATACTTCCTGCTCTGATACCACTGATGGAGAGTGTTAATCTCCAAAAGAACAAGCTATCCTTGATGTTAGACCACTTCTATATTGTTAGCAGCAGACAAGGAACTGAAGGACTGACAAGGCATGGCAGTCAGAGAAGAGAGTCAGAAGAGAGAGAAGGCACAAGCAGACAAGGGAGTCAACGACGAGCTCGCAAGTAGGCCAATAATTTTCTTCATGAAGAAGCAAGTATGAGCATTCACGCAGATCTAGCACTAAGGCAACCCTTTAATTTTTCAAAACCCTTACACCAATTAAAAGTGATTCTCATCACTAAACACCATTGTAAATACCATTTCATATTTTTGTAGCTCCATTTTGTGCAAGCCGAGGAGTCCTCGAGCTTGAGGAGCCTTAGAAGTAGTTGCTTACCAATTTTCGTAATTTTTAGATCTCGTTTGAGCCCTCAAATAAGCCCTGGAACCTAATTTTTAACTAGGCCGGACACTAGGTCTGGACAGGGCCAAAGCTAGTCAAAAACTATAAAAGGAGCTAGAGAGCTCATTTTAGAGGTAGATTGTAATTGAAACGAACTTGTAAGAGCTTTTTGAAAGTAATCTAAGAACTCCATTGCTTCTCCCTCTTTGTCTTGCCGTGTGTGCGCGTGTGTGTGTATGTGTGTGCATGCTTGTGTGCTTCGCACTCACGCACTTGTGCCTCCACTTGCTCGAGGTCTTCATACCATCCTCACGTCTTCCCGGATTGACATTAAAGGAGGTGCTACTCATCACTGAGCTACACCAAATTTTGGCGCCGTTGCCGGGGATCGAACTTTGAGGACGAGCGTGTGATGGTAAGACGTAGAGTTGACGCGTTGGAGTTGTAGGTATTTTCTTCACTTTCATCTATTTTCTTGTGTTTCCTTCACCATCTTCATCACCATCATCATCATCACCATCTCCCACCTCCATCTCCATCATCGCGAAAATTTCTGTTTTTTTATTATATCACCTTCTCCACCTCATTTCCCTCATTTCACTTGTGAGAGAGAGCGAGAGAGCGATATTGCGTGTGTGGTTTCTTGCATGTTTCTTGAGCATTTTGCAGGATCTTGCTGAATCACCATCCCCAGCTCTCTGCGCAGGTACGAAACTCGTCGAATCTGTCTCGCAGTTGCCAGCCTCTGTCGATCGCGATCGACAGAAAATTCGATCATTTGGTAAAACAAAGTTCACCACTAGCACAAGCATGATGAGCACATCCCAAATCACCTAAAACAGTAGAAAAATTCCGTGTTTTTCTATCAATCGCGACCGACAGACCCTGTCGATCGCGACCGACAGACCCTGTCGATCGCGACCGACAGACTTCACGACCGACAGACTGCCACGTAGGACCCTGTCAATCGCGATTGACACCGTCAATCGCGATCGACAGCCACGACCGACACCTCTGTCAGTCGCGATTGACACCGTCGATCGCGACCAACTGAAATTCAACGATTGATTGACTTTTACGCGTAGCCACGTGTCCATCGCGACTGATAGGCCCCCGATTGACTGAAATTTTGGCAAAAAACCCGGAAAACGTGTCGATCGCGATTGATATTGTCGATCGCGATTGACAGCCACGATCGACTCTGTCGATCGCGATTGACACTGTCGATCGCGACTGATAGGCCCGACGGACACCTCTGTCAATCGCGATTGACAGACCTGTCGATCGCGATTGACAGGCTTTTCGGCCAAAAATTAGGGTTTGCTTTTGTTCAAAAATTTGGGATAATTTTGGGGCAAAATAGTCAATCCATTAGCATTTTCGGAGGTTCCTACACTTGAGATTTGGGAGAGAATCCTAGGATCTGTCAGCCAGATTGAATCCTGTCTTAACCCCCTAAACCCTGAACAGTCATAACTTTTTCATACGAAATCAATTTTTTGAGCTCTAGGGCTTGTTGGAAAGCTCGTGGCATATACTACACGCCCTCAACTGTTTTTTATAAAGATAATGCGTTGATTTTCAGATAGGGCATTTTGAAGTTAACCATACCCAGGGGGATCAAAGTCCGGGGTCTTTAGAATTGTTTTCCTAATAGAGGTAGGAGTAAGTCAGGGCGACGATAGGCAGGTATCAAGTTGAAGACTACCTAAAAACTCAAGTTCAAGCTAAAAACCTAATCTCTGTACTGTCGATAACATAAAGGAAAAGAACCTAACGTGGAACGATCAACCTAAAAGCACGAAGAACATTCAAGTATTCCTGACGACGTAATATCAGACAAGACCTTAAACACGAGAAATAACTAAAAAGAATCAAGTGACTGATACCAATTGATCGGCAACGAGGTGGTACTCTGGGCAAAAAATTGGGCTACTTAAATAGGCATATGAACCTTAGATCAGGACGGCATCTAGTAAGGGAGAGACAAAGCCTTAGGTCTTCAGAGGCTAGTGTCAACCACACTGCTAGGTCTTGGGCCCAGCAGTTGAGTCACCACTCATACTACCCAAGTTCTGAGACTAGTGAATCAGAGATGTCTCAAGGTATGGAGAGACCTACAAGTAGTTCAGGAGTGCCATACCTGTACAGGGTAGAAGGCCCGTACAAGACACAGCTGGAATACCTTAGGACCAACCGATTAGGTGCCAGCATCTATGAGGACGGCCTAGGAAGGTCTGTGGTACAGATTAAGAATCCTGATCAATCCATTGGACTAGAGCACCCAGCTGTCAAGTTTGAAAACGGAGCATACTTGGACAAAGAAGGAACCATATACGTGGTCACCAGTCACCCAGATAGGACAGATGAATTTGGGAATGTAATCTCAGAAGCGGAATTAGGTGACTTGGAACAAGGAAACATGGGTGTAGAACCTAGAACCCCCCGAGGCAAATCTGTTCTCATTAGGATTATCACACCTGAGTGGGTTCCCCAAGACAACAAGAGCATAGATCTGCTTCTCAATCGAGAGACTGACGAAGCCTTTTGGAGGTATAAAACTGATCGGCCAACTGATATAGGAACAATCATGATCTATGAGTTTAAGGATCCTGATAGCCGAGGCAGAGTGACCTACTTAGATCACGCTTCGGAGAGGATCTTTGTGGTGACAAAAAATGATAGGCACGCTTACACTTGGAAGGGTGAATTTATTTTCCCCCAACCAAGATTGAATGTATCCTATGGTCACCCTGGTGCTGGAACATCCCAAGCTCATGGAATGCAAAGAGATAGAAGTAGAGATAGACCAGAAGTAAACTTTGCCAACCCAGTGGGCAGAGAAAGACCGAGGACGGAAACAAATAGGGTAGAGCCTGAGGTACTTAGAGCTCACAGGAATCAAAGAAATGCGGATGAGTTCCCTCTACCACGACCTAGAGAGCACACAAGAACCTTGAGACCGACTCAGCTAGTTAAGTCCATGAAGAACTACTTCGATGGCACTGGAGATCCATACGATCATGTGGCTGAGTTTAGGCAAGTCTTGAGAGCTGAACAAGTGGAGGATCTATTCACGCAGTACAATGCCTTTGGTCTGACCCTTAGCAACACTGCCCTGACATGGTTTCAGCCACTAAATGAGAGGTAGTTCAGGAGCATAGACCAACTCCTAGAGGCTTTCATTATTGAATTCTCTAAGAGTGGCATAAGGCATAATACCTCCTCGCTGATTCACAGCTTCAAGCAAACCCCTCAAGAAACCGTGAGACTTGCAGGAAGGAGATTTAGGCAATATCTTGAAAGATGCCCTGTTTCGGAGCTACCCACACCAGCTAAGCAAGTGGCTTTATTCCTGGATGGATTGCTAAGTACTAAATTGAGATCTTATGTGTACTTGAAGGACCCTAGGACCATAGAAGAGTGTGTACGCATGTGTATTGACATTGAGGATAACCTAGGGGAGGAGTTAGAGCTTTCCAAGATATACAAAGATTCGGATAGTGCCTCTAACATCTCTTCCACACAATCCACATCAATCGAGGAACTTGCGGAAAAAGTAGCTCAAAAATTAGGCGTCTCTAGTAAACAACTTCCTAGATTTGCCCCAGTGAAAAGGTGCTATACTTGTGGTGGCGACCACATGGCGAACGTATGTCCCATTATGGCTCAGCCCCAAGTAAATCCTAGTAGCCAGTACTGCACCATAGAACGGAGGTACACCAATCACACCGCACAAGATTGCCCCTACAATAAGCAAACAGCTAGGCAAACTTACCCTCAACCCTATCCACCACAGGGAAGATACCAGAACCAGTACCCTCCACAGCCATATGGCAGGCCACAGCAACCATATCAAGCCCAACAAAGGCCTCAACCTGTGTTAGCACAACAACCCCCTGCCCCAGCCAATGTGATTCCGGTAAAGTATACTGCTGCAGAAGAGAATCTGAATAGAGCCATAGTCCCTGTAACATCCTTGCTTTCTGAAAGTGACCCCAGTGACCATAGCTTTGATTCTACACACGTCGATAGCCCCCATGCTTACTACATGCAATCTCCTGAGCATGGTGAGTCTTACTATAGTGAAGAGCCAAGTGAACCTAGTTGGGAGTCAGATTACACAAACGTCATGTATGCAAACCCCAACCCTAGGCCTCAACCTAGGCAAGTAAGACCTCCATTCCCAAGAGGACCGTGCTACAGATGCCAAGGAGATCACCTCATTCGTGATTGTCCCCTACCTCCACCTACACAATCCCAGTCAGTGACGATCCAAGGTTTTTGCCAAGACTGTGGAAAAGAGCATCTCTTACGAGATTGTCCAAAGAACCCCAATAATATGCCAAAAATCACGCCTATCAACGTTATTGGGTTAGTGGTAGATTCCACAGGAAGTGTCACTTCCACTGCACCCGTACAGGTAGTCACTAGAGCTCAAGCATTGCAGCAAAACCAAGGGGTAGGCCAGGAAAAGAGCCCAACAGCTAGTGAAACTGAGAGCATAACCAAGAAAAGGACTAGAGCGTGGAAAGATAGTCGGGAAAGAATGAAAAGACAATGGGCAAAAAAGATGAGTGAACTTGAGGAAAGCATAAGAGAAACCAAAGCCAAGATAACTGAACTCACATCTCAAACTCCCTCTCACATTACCCCGCCTCCACCACTCCCAACTCCATCCGTACCACCACCTTTCCCACCGCCACATCAAATCCCACCACCCCCTAGAGTAGGATCGGTCCTAGCAGATCCCACTCCCGAGGACCTTAATATGATGCTTAAAGCCTATCAGGCCAGAATTCAAGAAGGGCCAAACGTAACTGACCATGAAAAGTGTTACCCTAGAGCGGAACTAGAGTTAGAGCGAACCAAGATTTGTGCCAAGATGGTGGAATTGGCTCAGACCATGTTTGAGGCCAGCCGCCTATTTAACATCTCTAGTTCAACGAAGACACAGTTGCACTTTGATGGACTGTTAGAAAGAATAGAGAAGCTGATTGCACAATCAGAAAAGGAACCCACTTCTCAACATAAGGACAAGGCAAGTGAAAGAGCAAGTCTTCCTGCCCAGAAAGCCTATGTGCCTGAAGCCTATGTGCCTAACTCTACGGAGCCAGACACATCATCTTCTATGAATCGATTCACACCAGAATTCCTACGAGAGATTCAAGAAGACAAATGGGCTAAAGAGAGTGAAGTCCCTCCTCCTATTGAACTTGTGGATGATGCACATGACCAATTCCCACAAGATATCCCATCCATTTATGAGGAGCAAGAGAGCGCCCAATCTCAGGAAAGATTAGACTTTGAGTCTAACTCTCTACAAGAATTACCCCACTTCACAGGCCCATGGGAAACTAAGTCTACTTGTATGAGGGCACCCACGGTCATGGTACGAAATGAGGACTCAGTCTTACCTAGGAACACAGAGGTAGTGAAAAACACTAAAGTGCAGTGCAATCTCAAGTTAGAAGAGCTACTCAAGGTTAAACCTGAATTATGGAAACATGTCGCCAAACAAGTACCAGCGATAGTGAAACCTCATTCCCAGGTAGGATCACATAGGACAGTGCCAGAGATACCCTTGGATAAGATAGGAGATATGTGTGAAGGTGAAGAAGGTAATACCTATCTTCCCATTACCTACCAGGAGTACACCACCAAGGCAATTTTGGACTCAGGCGCAGGAGTGGCAATTGCTACCACTTCCCTCTGGAAGCGTTGGGGCAAGCCAGCACTCAGGCCCACGAGGATGAAATTGCAGATGGCCGATGGTCACATAGAGAGACCCCTAGGTTTGTTAGAAGGAATAACTCTCACTACATGTGGTGTTGAGTTCGAGCATACATTTGCTATATGTGACTTTAGCAAAAATCATGCCTATGAGATGATTTTGGGAAGACCATTTATGCGACAGTTGCAAGTGGTACAGGACTGGGGAACCAACTCCTTGTATTTGCAACACTTAGGTGTTACAACCAAAGTAAATCTCAAAGATTACTCTCATAGAGATGTACCTCCCATCCAATGGAATCCCATCCATAGATGTGCAAGGTAGCAGTAGAAGAAGAGAAGAGAGAGAAAGCCAGAGAGGTAGGTGCAGAAGAAAACCATAGATCAATTCAAGACCCAGCCTATGCACCTGTAGTCTTTCCTGATGAGGAATTTGAACCCCATGGCTGGGCAGAAATCTTAGCAACAATGGATGTAGCCATCAATGAGGAACAATGGACACCTCATTGTGATGAGGATGGCTATGACATTTCAGTCTTCTCCATAGAGCCAATCATGGGAGAGGCAGTTCTAGAAGAATGCGAACCTAGCCCTGAGGCATTTGAGGATGCAAGTGACTCCGATCTAGAGTCAATCATTATGGACCCACCATTTGCATCAGATGAAGAATACTTCCATGAAGTAGAATTTCAACCCCAGAGGCATGGAGAGCTTACAAATGATGTAAGATTAGCGACACATGTGACCCCGAAGGAAGAAGGGAAGAAACGAAAGAAGAGAGAAGTCTCACCAGAAGAGGAAGAATCTTTGTTTGAGGTCCCAGAAAATTTTAAGAAGTATGAGACAGATGACAGGAGAGTCATGATCAGAATGCCGAAACGAGAGGCACAATCAGGAGAGGCCTATGATAACAAAGAAACCACCAAGAAAATAGTAGTGGCCCTAGAAGAAGGAGAGGAGAGATGCACGTACATAGGCCATGACCTAACAGAGGAAGAAGAGCATGCGTTAATTGCCTTGCTAAGAGAATACAGAGATGTATTCGCTTGGAGTTACAAGGATTTGAAAGGTGTTGACCCTGATATATGCTCACACACTATCCCCATGACCTCAGATGCTAAACCCTCTAAGCAAAAGCCCTATACATATAATGATAATTATGCTGCCAAGATCAAAGAGGAGATAGATAGACTGGTTGAAGCTAGATTTATCTATGAAATTGAGCACACTGAGTGGGTATCCCCCATCGTAGTGGTGCCCAAGAAGAATGGCAAGCTGCGTGTGTGCATTAACTTGAAGAAGGTCAATGCAACCACAATTCGAGATAACTATCCTCTTCCCATCACAGAACATCTCTTAGAACGAGTAGCAGGCAAGGAAGTGTACAGCTTCCTTGATGGATTTTCGGGCTACAATCAAGTAGCCATAGCTCCAGAAGATCAGCATAAGACAGCTTTTGCCACTGAATGGGGCATTTTTGCCTTTAGAGTAATGCCATTTGGGCTCACCAATGCACCAGCAACCTTCCAGAGGTTGATGTGCCATGTATTTAAGGAGTTCCTGAGGAAGAATTTAGAAGTCTATGTTGATGATCTTTGTGCTCATTCCAGCATCAGACAAACCCATATTCCTGAACTCAGACAAATCACTCAGACAAATCTTTGACAAGTGTAGAGAATATCAAGTCTGCCTGAACCCAAAAAAGTGTGTTTTCATGGTCAGGCAAGGCAAGATTCTAGGACACATAGTGTCAAGAAATGGCATATCCACTGATGAAGAGAAAGTGAGAGCCATCGCAGAACTACCTAGGCCAAAGAATGTCAAGGAAGTACAAGCTTTCATGGGGCATTGTGGTTACTACCGCCGGTTCATTCACATGTATGCTTTCATTGCAAAGCCCATGTACGGACTTCTGACTAACTTTGAGTGGACGGATGAATGTGAGAATTCCTTCCAGGAGCTTAAACGAAGATTATGTTCAGCACCAATCTTGACCACACCAGATTGGAATAAACCATTCCATGTTCATGTGGATGCATCCAATTATGCCATTGGGTGTGTGCTTGCTCAACCTACTGGTGAAGGTAACATGGATCTTCCAATTGCCTATGCCAGTAGACAATTGAATGCAGCTGAACGGAATTACACCACTACTGAGAGAGAAGGCTTAGGCATGGTATATGCAGTTAAGAAATTTAGACACTATTTGCTTGCAAATAAGTTTAAATTTTTTACTGATCATCAGGCATTGCTATACCTCGTAAACAAGCCATGCAATACAGGAAGATTAGTGAGATGGTTTCTCTTGCTAATGGAATATGATTTTGAGGTTGTGGTAAGGAAAGGGAGGACTCATTTAAGATCAGATCACCTCTCTAGGCTCACAGCGGGAGAAGCCCCACAAGGAGTATCAGATGACCTTCCTGATGCTTACTTGTTTAATTTGGAAGTTGTACCGCAGTGGGCTAAGCCATTGGTACCAGTATTGACATACGGGCCTAACCATAATGTAGTACACACACAGAATAGAGAGGTTGTGAAAGCCCAAAAGTACCACATCATGGCAGGAAGCATGTAGCATGAATGGACGGGTCATGAACTCTCCTCTAGACTTTTTGACCTTGAACGATTAGGAGAAAAAAGACTGAGAGCAGCTGCAGGGATATATGCAGCAAAGAAGAGACAGAAGGCATACTTTGATGCCCATGTGAAGGATAAGGGCTTGAAAGCAGGAGATCTAGTTTTAGTCTACACATTGAAACAACATTCAAGGAAGCTAGAAAAGAGAGGCTACGGACCTATGATCATCAACAGGATTTCCACGAGTGGAGCAGTACAACTAGCCACTTTAGAGGGTGATGTTCTCCCAAACTATATTAGCGGATGCAGAGTCAAGTTGTATCAGGAACCCCTCACGGAGGAAATGCTCAGCCGACTCAACACTGCTAAGAAACGCAAAGAGGAAGAAAAGCGAATTCGAGAAGAAGCTCAAGCAGAAGCTTTAGACCGCATCAGAAGGATGAAGTTACGAAGGCAAGGTAGAGATCAGCCTAGAACAAATTACTATGCAAATCAAGGATATCATATGGCAATGTGTGATGTCGCAGGAACAAGCTCACATAGGATAACTGATCGACGTCCTTTCATAACCGTAGATATAGGACAAGGAAAGAGTGCAAGGACCGTAAGAGCCTTGATTGACTCAGGTGCAGCCACTAGTGCTGTTAAGTTGTCTTACTGTCAAGAGCTGCAGTTAACTGTCCATCCTGTGGAAGCATATCTCATAGGATTGGGAGGCGTGGAAACCCCTTGCATGGGCGAAGTGGAACTTCCCCTCTACATTCATGATGAGACAATGACAGTTAAAGTACTAGTGTGCCAAGATGAGGACCTCACTGAACCCCTTGTCTTGGATCAAGATTGGATCTATGACCAAGCAGTCAACTTAAACCTAAGAAGTGGACTTCTTCAGGTATGGGTCAATCATAGTCTAATTACAGTAGAGTTAGATAATGGAGCACTCAAAAAACTAGGAAAGGCACAGACTCCTAGTCCCTCCTGGGGTGCACATGAAGTTGACCATGCTGTTCTTGTCCAAAACTATGTGTTGCAGAGGAATGCTATTCGCAAAAAAGGAGTCAGGGATGCAACGGAACTCCCTTCTTTTCCAAAGGTCATAAGGAGGCAGCAATCAAAGGTGGATCAAAGGCAGAAGAAGCAGGGGACTACCTATGTCGGAGATCAAAAGTACCTGCGCAGCAAAATGTCTCAGCTAGTGAAACAAGTGTGGGTGCGGAAAGGCGAACATCCGGTTGCACTCAAGCCAACCACACGGGCAAAGCCTCTTATTAGTAACCAACAACACGACACTAATAAGAAGCCTTTCAGAAGTTCTTCTGCTAACGTGAAGTCTATTTGGGTGCCCAAGAAGTCGATGAAGGCCAACCCACAATCAAGACAAATTTGGGTGCCTAAGGCTTGTTTGCGGGCTCAAATAGCTACACCAAGACCACATCCTATACAGCATGATCCAGTCACTCGCACAGCCGGCAGCCACTCATATTCAACACCCAGGAACACACTAAGGCCCATGAGCACGAACATAATCACTTGTAAATGGGTCCCTAAAAGGCCTCATTTTCAAGCGGACACACCGATAAAGCTCTCGAGAGTCTCTACGAAACCAAGAGCAAAACCCATCCACTGCATTTGGCAGCCTAAGACTCGTAACAAACCGCCAGACCCCATTTGTAAATCCATGACAACCTACTAACCACATCACTATCACACTACATCATTCCACTTAACTCTTAGGTCTACCGAACTGCTAACAGCACACACACTCGCACCGAGCACTTACTAACCCATTATTCGCTCCCGACCCTCATGTTAATGTTGTAATGGGAACAACAACGGTCCTCCCTTGTCCTGTACAATGTTAACACATGTTTGTATATTCTCACAGAGACAGACAGCAAGAAGTAACATGGCAGATACGGTAGGAACTAGCTCCCAGGCAGGCACCAGCCCCCAAGTGGTGGACATCAAAAGCCTTCCGGTCGAGGAGGAATTAAAGGAAAGACCAGCAGCATTAAGGGCATTACATGCCATACCGATTCAGAATCCTCCACAGGGTCACACAATGCCGGTGGGCAAAACCTCACACTGGTTCAGTGACGTTGCGGGACCCCTGGGTGAAGGCACATACATGTGGGAGTCCGAGGTAGAATTCAATGGACGTTGGGGCAGATACCACTTCTTTACCAGGGAGTTTGAAAAGCTACAGAATAACGAAGGACTGAAGCCGATATGGAAGAAGGCTTGGCTCTATGATTATTTCAAGTTCCAACTACCAAAGCCCGATTTTCTAAGGTGCTCATACTTGATTAGCACCCTCACTCCAAGCAAAGACAAAAAAGGATACAGCTCCTTTGTACTCCCATCACTCACAAGGGGCAATGAGCTGAAGCATTTCCACTTGACTATCAACTTGGTAAGAGAAGCTCTCGACATGAAAGGTATGCACATTCCTACGGAGAAAGAGACTATGGTCCCCGATAATATGAAGAACAGGAATCTGACGAAGTTAAAGGACATGGTCGCGATGACACCTACGATCGCCGTTCATTTACGCATGGTCATGCAACATTTCGCATTCCCCACGCAGGAAAGGTTCACAATGCCTCCCAAAAAGATCTGGTTTAGCCTCTACTTAGCAGATGCCTTTGATTTGACAATCAATATGCCCCACTGGATTATCGACCAGATTCATTTGGCTCATCAAAGGTGGTATAAGAAACAAAAATCTGTACTGTATGGTTGTTGTGCGCTTACCAGAATTGTGTATAGATGTCTCGCATATGATGTACCGGTGCAAAGGGCTCTCATTTGGACCAGAGCACAAGAGTTTCAACGCAGACTGTCAGCCGCAGGGCCTCCCTCAAAGAAGATGAGAGGCACCGTCCAGATGCCTTGTGCACAAGCCCGTGGTGCAACCCTAACACCTGAAACAACTCCAAGGCTTCCCAGACGGGTACAACCATTTACTATCAGGTTACCCAGGCACTGCACAGATGGCCCTAACCTTGTGTTTCCACCAGTACCTACTGATCTGGAATTTCCTCACGGATTCACTTTGGAAGATCTAATGGATGAAGAAGTTGCCAGAATCATTGAAGCTGTTAATGCGGAAGTCGAAGCAGAGCAGGGTAGTGGACAACAAACGGCTACAGAACAACCCCAGCCAAGACAACTAGAAGTGGTGGAGTTGGAGGATGAAGAAGAAGAAGGCCAAGAGGATGAACAGGAAGGATTTTCTGATGAGGAGGCGCACGACTATGAGCAAGAAGTTATACAGGAGCTAGAGGGTGCCCCAGCATATACAAAGGAGTTGAAAAAGCTCTACGATACCATCAACAGGGTCCAACAACAACATAAGTTATCCCTTGCAGTAGGAAAGGCTATCATGCACCAAATCCTTGAGGAGGAAGGAGTTGACGAACAGTATCGGGCCACATTGGATATGATCTCTGATGCCTTAGGAGTACCTGAGGCAGTACAGACGGTCCTGGCACAATCACGCAGAATGGAAAGAAGATACGGAAGACGTCCCCCACGAACAGGGAAACAAATGAATGTATTAGGATCAGGACCACAAGGCACCCCCACAACTACGGGCACTGCACACACCGCTCACGACACCGAGGAAGCCCATGTGTCTAGTGCACCTCCATCACCTTCCTTACCACCTTCGCCCCCACACCCGCCACATTCACCTCCCCTTACCAATGTAACAACCACCGTTACCGCCTCCGAGTCGACCGCCATGACTGAAGCACAAACCGCCAATCAACCCACACACCCTCTCAACACCTCCCGTGTATACACCTCCACTAACACTGTAATCCTAACGGCAGTTACTGACATCCCCATTCCCCCACTCACACTTTCGGGCAGTTCACATTCACAACTGCACACATCACTGTACACATTCACCACAATCACTGCACCCACCATTCCACTATTCACGATCACTCCCACTACTGTTTCCACCATGGATTTTATGGACATATCACCCTCCACTGCACCTCTCCATCCCCCCATGCGGCCACAATCTCCCATTCCCCCACCACCCACTTCACCACTTTCGAGCACCGCATTCACACTTCCCTTTCCCTCTGCACTTAACGCCCTCCCTGCATCCACCCCCATTAATAATGTATTTAATAACATGTATCAGTGCATGTCTCAGTTACAACAACACTATCAGCATCTCGATGCTCAGCATACAAGTTTATTCAGGAGTCACGAAGCGTTACAAGGAAGATTTATTGACTTAGAGCAAGAGAAGAAACAGTTACAACAGCAGTTCAGCGCCTTGCAAGAACAACATGAGCAATTAGTGGCAAATCCACCGCAGCCAGATGCCGAAGAAAGACAACACATGGATGATCCGCTACACTCCCAAATCACAGAAAACCTCAAGCTCCGCCGCAACATGGCTCTATTACGGAAGCATATGTCTGCAGCCCTGGAAGAAAATAGACGGCTTCAGACACAAAACGAAGAGAACTTGGAATTAGCCATGGAAGGTTCCCCACAAGAAATTGACCCAGAGCAGTTTAAGGCCATTCCCTCGGACAATATGCAAATCATATTGGAAACCCATGCTGATCTCCTCGAAGCCCATGCAGCCTTAGAAAAGGAAAGAGACGAACTACGAAGGCAATTGGCAGCTCAACCTGCACCACCCAAAGAAGTCCCAACCACAGCTGACACAACTGACGAAGTAGCAGCGCTCAAAGCACAGCTTGAAGAATTACAAAAGAAAGTGCTTGTGTATGAACGCCAACCCTCCCCCTTGGTGGAACCAGAACCTGAAGACCTAGTACCCATCGAAGTAGAGGAAACCTTTGAGGACCCGTACGTTCCGATGCCAGCACCTGGAGGCAAGCGAACAGATGAGGGCATGGACACCCTTGAAATAGAGGCTCCGGAATGGATGCAGAAATTGGAAAAGGTGGCCACATCACATGATGATAGGGTGGCAGTCCAGATAGCATTGATGTCACGCTTGGAAGAGGCGGTCATAAAATCGGACTATTTTAGGAACCTCTCTCATCACAGGTGGATCGGCACCTCCGACGACTTGTATGTTCCTTTTTGTGTCTTAATGGCGGACTATAATGCTGAGATCAAGCACCACACCTCACGGGAACCAACCTCTGCCACACAGTTTGCACCAGACGACATCCCAGAAAGTGCCAAGCACGGAAATATTCGCCAACCGACTTGGAGAATTCGACTGCTTGAAACCGACCCGAAAATGAATCGCACATGGAATAACATGCCCCTGTATATCAAGTACAATCCCTGCTACTGTCCTGTTTTCCGAAGAAGGTCGTGGCCGGAATACACAAAGATGGTGCTGACAACCAAAGGCTGCGAGAAGTGGCTCAACTATGTCTACTTAGCACCACCTAAAGGTCAACCTACCGTAGGGTATATGATATCGATAATTCGGCATTGGGGTGTCAAGTTCAAAAACGTACCAGATGTCATGACACAGATGTGTCTAAAAATTTTTGAACTCATGATAGTCACCTTCCGGACCTTCAAGAATGTTAAGGAACCTCACCTCTCTGCGCTCGGATTTAATGAAGGCAATCAGGATCTGGTTTATGACATGAGCACAACGCCCTCTATTAATGTTATTTATGCATGGCATGCCCGCATAAAGTACCTACCGGCCTGCTTCAAACAGACATTTGAAGAGATGTTTGTCACCGGGTTCTGGGAATACCACTCAGAGATCTTCATTCCCAGGCCCTCACATTTATTACAATTGTTTGCAGTGGAACAAGCTCTCCACTCAGATAAGTTACGTATGCCACATCCAGAGGTTCCCGGGCCGGTAGATTGGGATGCTCTACTCACAGACTTAGCCAAAGGATTGAGGATTACCGAACATCACTTAGCGCAAGATGTCGTTGAGTACTACATCCCAAAACCCACACAACAAGGGTCTGTCAGGGACGACAGACGCGAGAGAGGGGGGGGTGTTAGCAGCAAACAAGGAACTGAAGGACTGACAAGGCATGGCAGTCAGAGAAGAGAGTCAGAAGGGAGAGAAGGCACAAGCAGACAAGGGAGTCAACGACGAGCTCGCAAGTAGGCCAATAATTTTCTTCATGAAGAAGCAAGTATGAGCATTCACGCAGATCTAGCACTAAGGCAACCCTTTAATTTTTCAAAACCCTTACACCAATTAAAAGTGATTCTCATCACTAAACACCATTGTAAATACCATTTCATATTTTTGTAGCTCCATTTTGTGCAAGCCGAGGAGTCCTCGAGCTTGAGGAGCCTTAGAAGTAGTTGCTTACCAATTTTCGTAATTTTTAGATCTCGTTTGAACCCTCAAATAAGCCCTGGAACCTAATTTTTAACTAGGCCGGACACTAGGTCTGGACAGGGCCAAAGCTAGTCAAAAACTATAAAAGGAGCTAGAGAGCTCATTTTAGAGGTAGATTGTAATTGAAACGAACTTGTAAGAGCTTTTTGAAAGTAATCTAAGAACTCCATTGCTTCTCCCTCTTTGTCTTGCCGTGTGTGCGCGTGTGTGTGTATGTGTGTGCATGCTTGTGTGCTTCGCACTCATGCACTTGTGCCTCCACTTGCTCGAGGTCTTCATACCATCCTCACGTCTTCCCGGATTGACATTAAAGGAGGTGCTACTCATCACTGAGCTACATATATCAAGAATAATTTTAAACTCCAACCAATTTGGAAGACAAGCACCAAACTATCAAGAATTTAGCTAATTGTGAAGAAATTCATTTCACAGAAAAGTCTGTTGCACATTATTGACTCATTGATTGATCATTTGTGTAAAGTTTCTTATGAAACTTTGTAGGATGTGTTGCCTAGAGTTTGCACACCTCCTCCAAGTTAAAATTTTTCAAAAGCTCAAGTAGATTATGAGAAATGTTTCAAACAATCCACCTATGTATGAAACTGCCTTCTTGTAGAGTCGACTTTGACACCTGCAACTTCTAACACATGGTTCTCCCAAACTAGAACCCATTTAAGCAAATGCTTTTAGCCATAGATGGCTTACCTTCTAGCTTACATTTTGACTCCTCATTTGTACAAAACTTTACACTGTGCACTGAGAACTGACCATTTCTTTGACCATCGGAATTGCGCCTGTTTCAGAAGACACTCAATACTTTCTCACATATGAATGTTCCTACACAAAATTCTCTCAGCCTGTTTGCAATTGGACTCTCAAACTTTAACCATAGATAGATTAACTATGGAATTAGATGTGTACAAAAGGATTTCTGATAAAATCAAACACAGAAGGAGAACTAGAGAAAAGATCGACGCACAATTCTCTGAACATTCTTTCTATTCAACTCTTCATACATCTGATGGATGATAAATCCAATACTCATCATCTATTCATCTATATTTCATCTCTGTTTTTTAATACGAGCATATACTTGTATATATAATATATATACATATGAGTGTTGATTCATCATTACTTCAAATATATTGAAGTATTTACAAAACTAATGTACATATGTTTGAAGAACTTTGCTTCTTAAATCTTCACTTCACTTCATGAAGTTGAACTTCAATCTTTTCTTCATATCTTCACTTCTAGACTTCATATAATCACCAATTGTTGATTGTCCTGCTCCAACATTCATGAACATGTTTTATATCATCTCAACTCTAAAAGGGGATGGCTCATGGATGAAAAAAGCTCTGTTTATGGACAATTTTTTTGCTGTGCTTAACAATCCAGTAACATCAAAATCTGATTATTTTTTAGAACTTAATTCGAGTTAATAAAAACATTAAAAACAAGCTAATAACACACTTAAAATAATATATTATCAATATGCGGTATCAAAAGTAAAAGTGTTCAACTACTTTTCTATAAAAGAAAATCAATAGTCATCAAAGATCTTACGTGAAGCTACCTTCCATGTTCTCATTTAGAGCAAAATTAGACAATGAAATATCTATAAATCACTAGGACGACGGTGCTTTCCTTCTTTCCATACAGCATAAATTCTCTCCCAATCTATGAGGGAAAAAGAAGGACCGAGAATTGATATTCTCATGAGCATCTCAAGTGTTTTTAAGTTGAGACTTTGTCTTCTATCAATTTTAATAAGGTTTTGCTTTGAGAATCCTCTCTCACAAGGTACAGATGATATAGGAAGCACCAATATGATTTTCCATAGCCTCATCAAACATGGAAATGTATCATGCCAATGTGAAGTGTTCGAAAATACTCTCCATGCATCTTTGATATTCATGCCCTCACATCCATAATACATTGTATCCATGAAAGCTTTCAATTCTTTTTCACATCCATGAATATCAATCACATGTTTGTCCATTCGAGTTAATAAGCGTGAAAGCCATAAGATACCTTTTTTTTCTCTTTCACATTCATCACTTGGATAATGCATGGGACCAAATAACTTAGATGCATTGAAAAAATATATATCTGGAAATCTTTGATTGATAGCATGCATCCAAATCTCCATCTAATGTATCTAGTGGCATACCATTCTTATCTTTTCTTGGAATAGGGGAATAAAGAAGATAATGTTTATATTCATCTCCATTTTCATTCTTATGCTCCAAGTATCCCATGCTAGTCTTTTCCATAAAAGGTCGCAAATACAAAGTATTTCTTCCAAAAGGTTCCATCAAGAATTTCTTTTTCAAAGCTTGCAAAGCAACCTCTATAGATGTATTGAATGAAGTAACGTCTATGTTTTCCTTTTGCAAAATCTTATTCAATCCATCTAACTCATGTAAGACATCCGCAAGCATGTGAATGGTGAAAAGAAGTTTGAAAACTCGT
This sequence comes from Ceratopteris richardii, assembly GCA_020310875.1. Classification (NCBI taxonomy): domain Eukaryota; kingdom Viridiplantae; phylum Streptophyta; class Polypodiopsida; order Polypodiales; family Pteridaceae; genus Ceratopteris; species Ceratopteris richardii. The sequence continues at coordinate 206,586 of MU260134.1, read as the reverse complement.
AATTTCTCGTACCATGCATGTGCATTTTCTTGCCAAAATGTCAGAATAGCCGGAAGCAATTTGATTAATCAAACCATAACATTTCCTCTTGCTAGCCATCTAACATCACATATCTGCAGAACCTCAAGAATCTGGATATTCATCTCCTCTAGCAATTTTTGAAAATCAGTATGCCTTATAGTAGATGCACTAATCCAAGAATATATCTTATTTGCAATCTTATCAATGTATGAGAGACATGGAAAAGATTTACATGCATCAATAACAGCCAAAGCCTCTCTATGTGCCACACAATGCACAGATATAAGATGAGGCACATATCTACTTAGCTTTGAAACAAGTCCATCCCGACATCCAAGCATAGAACTATCATCGTCAGTGGATATACCAACCAATTTCCTCAAATCAAGATGCATATGTGAAATCATATTCATGACAGCATCAAACTTTGTCTGTGCATAACCATCCTCAACCGAAATCAATTTCAAGAACTCAACCTTGCAAAATCCATAACCTTCTTTATTTAAGAAGGAAATGTAAACAATGAGATGCTTCTCCAAAGATCTATCTGTTGATTCATCAAGCATTAATGCATAAAAAGGACTTTTATGCAACAAGCTTTTTTGCTCAAGCTCTAAATAAGTAGAGATGGATGTAATAAATTATTTTCCTGCCATGAGATTAGTATAGGATTAGATGTCTTTTCTAATTGGCATATCCTTAACGTCCAATGCATAGGCTAAATCACAAAGTGCCTCATACTTTGTTAAAGCCATATCTTGTTTTCCAAAAAAGTATGCAAGTTTTATGCAAGTTATAATTCGACTTTTACTCTGATCGTTCAATACAGAAACATGATCTTGGATCTTTTTGTCTTTGGCACTAAAACATTTTGCACATCCAAGTCTATGCTCAAATGACTTGTTGTGCTTTCTAATTGCACCTTTCATCATGCTTTTGCATCCATGTCCTTTGCCCCAAGGACCATCTATTTTACATGCCTCACACCAAATGCATTTCATTTTCTCTTCATTCCCATCTACAACAAGCTTTAGAAAAGGAAACTCTGTTTCCCAACTCTTCTTATACTTCTTGACTTTAGCTTTACGCATATCAGAGCTTTTCGAATCACCATTTGCATGTGAGGAAATGGATGCTAAATTTCTTTTTACATGTTCATTGCCATCCTCAATTGCATGTACATCCACATGTATTGTATCTTGCATCTCTACATTGAAAATTTCATTTGGAAAATCATTGCCATGATCTTCCTCCAATGTAGCTTCCACATTCAAGTCAAAGACATGCATGTGGATAATTTCCTCATTATGAATACATGTGTTTTCTTCATTACTAAGCAATGCATCCATCATATTTGGATTTGATGCTTTTTTCTCGGATTCTTTTCTCTTTTGCATTCCAACCTTTTTGAATGCATCAAACAATGTCTTCTGAGACATTTTGTTCACCTAAATGTATAAAAACAAATTTGAAAGACTCATATAAATTAGCATATAAATATTAAAGAAAAAGCATATACTAAATGAATTGTTCAAGGTGGATGACTAACCTGTGGAGGATATAACTTCGAGGAATAAGTGATAGGATAGCTTCTTCGATTATGAAATTCTTTGCATATGCTTCAAACACCTGCATATAAAAAAAAAGGTTTAGAGTTTGAAAACCACAAATAGCATTATGCTTGATTAGAAGAAAAATATTATATATTACCTTCAAGATCCAATATTCTCTCGTACATAATCAGCAGTCCGTCTTAAGCAAGCTTCAAGTTTTAATATTGAATAGCTGTCAATAACCCATGTGCAAAATTAGATGATACCTACTACCAATAAAAAATGTAATATCATAGCAAACTGTCGAGTTCCCACTATCACAAAGACTACCCACTTGGCACTAAACTTGAGAGTCATGAGTCACATGTCACATGACTTGAATATTACACTTGGATTTTATGAACCAATGTTATGATACTGTACTGATTGTTGTCGACCTATCATTTGACATTTAGCATGCACATTTTTCATCAATGCATCTCAAAGAAGATCATTCTAGAATCTATAGCCGAGGCTCTCTAGAACCAATGCTATGATACATTCAGATTGTAATCTTTAGACCTATGATTGACATTTAGCGTGCACATTAATGCATCTCAGAGAAGTTCATTCTGCAGCCGAGACTCATTAGTCTTCAGATTTGCAGTGCTATGATAGGTTATAGCCTATATCACATTAGCTGAAAATCAGTTTTGAGCTTTCATTGCTATGATAGCACATTAGCTGAAAATAAGTTTTAAGCTTGACTCATAATAAGTAAAACAAAAGTTTGTCTACAAACTACAAGTAATACAATTTCGAAGTTCGAACACATCACATTAAACAGTGGGACTTTTATGCTGAAGACACATTTACTCTCGATTATGGACTCGGGAGTCGAGAGTGCACCTTCTAGCCTCTAGGAATCAATGGTCATTCGTTGAGATGCTTCAAACCAGACTTTGCCTTCGTTGACAATCGAGATGCTTATAGGCAGTCTATAGTGCTCCACAATGTACAGACCACAATGGTTACTGCCAACTGGTACTTTGCCTTCCTTGATAATGGAGAATCGAGATTTGAGATGCTCGTAGAGTATAGTACGCAGACTACAGTCACCACTGACTAGTGCTCGACTGTCGACATTCTACAGACCACAGAGTCCACACTAGTACAAACTTTGAAAGGTGCGCGCTCTGAAATTTTTGCAAACTCTAAATGACTCTGTTGGCATCATATGGGAAGACGCCAAGTACGAGCATGTATGCAGATCTAGCACTGAGGCAACCCATCAATTTTTTCCAATCCTTACACATTTTAAAAGTGATTCTCATCACTAAAAACCATTGTAAATACCATTTCCCTTTTTTGTAGCTCCATTTTGTACAAGCCGAGGAGTCCTCGAGCTTGAGGAGCCTTAGAAGTAGTTGCCTACCAATTTTCATATTTTTTAGATCTCGTTTGAACCCTCAAATAAGCCCTGGAACCTAATTTTTAACTATGCCGGACACTAGGTCTGGACAGGGCCAAAGCTAGTCAAAAACTATAAATAGAGCTAGAGAGCTCATTTTTGAGCTAGCTTCTTGTAGTTTTGAGCTTGTATGAGAACTTGTTGGTAATAGAAGTGATTCCATTGTCTTACTCTCTTTGTTCTTGCTGTGTGTGCACGTGTGTGTATGTGTGTGCATGTTTGTGTGCTTCTCACTCACACATTTGTGCCTTCACTTGCTCGAGGTCTTCATACCATCCTCATGTCTTCCCGGATTTACATTAAAGGAGGTGCTACTCATCACTGAGCTACACCAAATTTTGGCGCCGTTGTCGGGGATTCGAGCTTTGAGGACGAGCGTGTGATGGTAAGACGTAGAGAGGATGCGTTGGAATGGTAAGTAGTAGGTAAATTTCTTGTTTTTTTTCTCCATCTCCATCTCCATCGTCATCTCCTTCACCACCTTATATTCCCACTTCCAAATCATTTCCCTCATTTGTTTTGTGCGAGTTTGAGAGAGAGCGAGTGTGTGTTCTTTTTTTTGTGTGCTTTTGCATGTTTCTTGCAGGTTTCAGCTCCATCATCATCTCCAGCAAGCTCAGCAGGTACGGAATCTCTCCGCGCAAGCCCCGAGGCATCGAGCTCGAGCGATCACGACACACCGAAAAGTTGCCCCAATCACGATTCTGAGTGCACCACGACACTGCGCAGCCCTAGATCTCGTAGGATCACTAGGCAGAACAGAAAAATTCACCATATCCCGACCTATCGCGACACCTCGAGGTATCACGACACTCCCAAGTATCGCGACACTCCCAAGTATCGTGACACCTTGACCTATCGTGACACTCCCAAGTATCACGACACCTCGACCTATCGCGACACTCCCAAGTATCGCAACACCTCAACCTATCGCGACACTCCCAAGTATCGCGACACCTCGACCTATCGCGACACTCCCAAGTATTGCGACACCTCGACCTATCACGACACTCCCAGGTATCGCGACACTCCCAAGTATCGCGACACCTCGACCCATCGCGACACTCCCAGGTATCACGACACTTCGACCTATCGTGACACTCCCAGGTATCGCGACACCTCGACCTATCGCGACACTCGCAAGTATCGCGACACTTCCACCTATCGTGACACCTCGACCCGACCTATCGCGATACATGGGCTTAACGCATAAAATTTTAGAGTGAATTAATTGAGTGAATTGAGGTATATTTGGGCTTAATTTTGGACACATTGGGATAACAATAGAGCCTTAGGAGTGGGCAAAAGACCTAGAAACCAGGGAGGAATTTCATGAACCCTGAGAGCCTGTTTTAACCCCTAGGTGCCTGAATGGTCATAACTTCACCATACGAACTCCGATTGATGAGATTTTGGTCTCGTTGGAAAGCTTGTTGAGAATCCTACGTGGACCTCGACTGGTTTTTTTAAGAATCATACGTGGAGTTTTAGAACATGTATTTTTAAGTTGGCCATTCGGTAGAATTAGGTGGTCATAAGATTTTGGGGGTACAGTGAGTTACTCCAAGGGGGGTCTGTAATTGTTGATGTGTGTCAGTCAATCCATTGTGGTAAAGGAGCTATATTAACTTAAGAACTTTTGCAGGAACATTGTGTGCAAGCAAGGCATTGCAAGGGTGTGTACCAATCTTGGGAGAAGGCTTCCTAGGCTTGTGCAGCAGTCTGAGTAACCAGAGGATTGAGGTTGGAAGTTCTCTCAACCCTCCTTTGTCAATTCCTAGCCTAGGCTAAGTACGACTTAGGTGTGGTAATTAATTAGGGCAACGTCAGGCACGAATTAAGTCCAAGAGAACTAATCAACCAAGTGCAAGCATTAAGTAGGTCTTAAGTGCGAAAACCCTAAGGGACAAAAGTGAACTTGAATCGATCACTTATCAAGTGCGAAATTCACTTAAGTATTCATGACGACGTGATATCAGACAAGATCATAAACATAATAATCAACTAAAAAGAACAAAGTGATTGGTGTCAATTAACATGCAACGAGAGTGTACTTGGGACCAAGGGGGTAGAGAAATCAGGCATATGAACCTTAGGTCAGGCAGACACTTAGGCCGAGACAGACAAAGCCTCAGATCTTCTGAAGCTAGTGTCAATCACACTGCTAGGTCTTGGGCCCAACAGTTGAGTGATTACCCATACACTCCCCGATCAGAAACAAGTGATTCTGAAATGTCCTATAACATGGAGAGACCAGTAGGTAGTTCAGGGGTGGCGTACCTAGAAAAGCCAGAAGGACCTTACAAGACTCAATTGGAATACATCAGGACTAATCATCAAGGTGCTCGCATCTACGAAGACGGTCTGAGAAGATTTGTGGTCCAGATTAAGCACCCCGATCAACCCCATGGATTAGAACACGCGGTAGTCAAGTTTGAAAATGGAGCATACCTAGATAAAGAGGGGACTATTTATGTATTCACCACCCTTCCAGATAGAACAGATGAGTTTGGGAATGTGATCGCAGAGACCGACATGGGTGATATAGAGCAAGGGAATGTAGAGAGAGAGCCGAGAACTCCCGGTGGTAAATCTGTCTTGACCAGAATCATGACTCTAGAGTGGATTCCACAGGATAATAAAAGCATAGATTTGCTTTTAAATCGAGAAACCGATGAGGCTTTTTGGAGATATAAACCTGCCCAACCTCAGGAAGTAAGAGCTCTCACAATCTATGAGTTTAAAGACCCTGATAGCCCGAGCAAAGTAACCTACCTAGACAATACATCTGAGAGGATGTTCATGGTCACCGAGCATGGCAGACATGCCTATACATGGAAGGGTGAATTTGTTTTTCCCCAACCTCGGTCTAATGTGTCCTGCAGTCACCAAGGAGCTGGGACCTCCCATGGAGCTCAAAGAGATAGGAGTAGAGACAGACTTGAAGTAAGCTTTGCCAACTCCTTGGGAAGAGAAAGGATGAGAACAGGGATAGATAGAGAAGAAATCGAGAGACCTAGGGCCCCAAGGAACCAGAGAAATGCTGATGAATTCCCTTTGCCAAGGCCTAGAGAACACACTAGGGCTCTGAGACCAACACAACTGGTGAAGTCCATGAAGAATTACTTTGATGGCACTGGGGACCCTTATGACCATGTGGCAGAATTTAGGCAAGTCTTGAAAGCTGAACAGCTAGAGGACCTATTCACACAATATAATGCTTTTGGTCTAACCCTTAGGAACACTGCCCTTACGTGGTTTCAACCACTGAACGAGAGGCATTTTAGAAACATAGACTAGCTCCTAGAGGCATTTATCATTGAGTTTTCTAAGAGTGGCATGAGGCACAACACTTCCTCACTAATTCATAGCTTCAAGCAAACACCTCAAGAGGCGGTCAGACTAGCAAGAAGACGGTTTAGGCAATACCTAGAGAGGTGCCCAATGCCTGAGTTACCCACACCAGCCAAGCAAGTGGCTTTGTTCTTAGATGGATTATTGAGCACCAAGCTCAGGTCATATGTGTATCTGAAGGACCCTAGAACTATAGAGGAGTGCGTGCGCATGTGCATAGACATTGAGGATAATCTAGGCGAGGAGTTAGAACTATCAAAAATATATAAGGATTTGGATAGCTCTAGTAGCCTCACATCTGGTCAATCCACATCCATTGAGGAACTTGCAGAGAAGGTAGCTCAAAAATTATGTGTCTCTCGCAAACAAATTCTAAGATTTGCCCCACTCAAGAGGTGCTATACTTGTGGAGGTGACCATATGGCAAGTGTTTATACTATTATGGCCCAACCCCAAGTGAATCCTAGTAGCCAGTACTGCACCATAGAGCGAAGGTACACCAACCACACCGCACAAGACTATTGGAATATGCAAGTCCACATCATCTCTTCAAAGTATTATTATTGGTTGAACTCTTTATTAAGGCTCATTATATTCTTAGAGTGATTTATTATGTTTTCCACATCAGCCATAGTCGTGAATAAAGCATATTTGAAGTCAATGCCAAGTTGGAAAAGTGTTCCTATGATTTAGGAAAAATTTCTGGACATCAGCATACCTTTTCTGAAGGCTGTTTTGCACGGATTATATCTCACTGACCGTGCATCCTTTTTGGTTGATTCAAAAGCTGAAATGTTCTCCATAATATCAGGTATCAGCTCACCAAAAATCTCTCGCAAATTCATCTCCAAACTCAAGTTATGCTGGTCGCAATTTGGTAGGTAGAGAATTGGCAGATTGCTAAAAACGGCCAGTATGCCAACTTTGGAAGCTTGTATCTTGAGCTACGTGCATCATCTCAAAATGGTTTCTTCAGCAAAGTTGTTCCCCATATCATGGAGAATCTCCATCTAAAACAGTTTCACCAAACTCCCACGCATTAGAGAGTTATGCCTATTTAAACAGAGGCTTTTGAGCATTTTTGACAGACAGACAGAGGGCTAGAGTTGAGAGACAGTTGACTCATTTCTTGTGGTTGTGGAGTGCATCCTAGGGACTGAAGTGGAGTGGTGTATACCACACACTCTTGACCATTATACATTGGGTTCATTTGTATCATTGAGCTCATTTGATAGTGTTATTAGCTTTGTTCTTTTCAAGTAGTTTTGAGCTTGAGTTAGCTTCTACTACTGAACTTTGTATTCTTGTTGATTTAAGGATTGCTCACTTATTTGTCTCTCATATCTCATCTCATATATTCTTTGAGAGTGTGTTTAAGCTCAGCTCCTCATTTTTCTCATGGTATCAGAGCACCTAGGTTAGATGTGCCTAGTGTGAGCATATTTGAGTAAAGGGAAGAGTCTCGATTCAACTTGTTGTAGTTGAAGATGGCACCAAGTCTCCACAACCTACACTTAGAAGGAGTTGAGAAGCTCAATGGCAACAACTATGCTACACGGAAGGTAAAGATGGAGTCCTTACTTTTCTTTCAAGATTGTTGGGATTTAATTTCGATGGACAGACCGACTGGAAGTGAAGAAGAATTGTCCAAATGGGATAAGAAGGCCATGTTTGCAGTTCATATGATAAGGTTGAGTGTCAAAGATGACATTCTCAGCCATCTCCTTGATGTGAAGACTCCCAAGAAGGCATGGGAGACATTGAAGAATACCTACGACTCCAGGAGCACCTCGAGGCAAGTGGCATTGAGGGCTGAACTTACCAATTGTACGAGGAAGCAAGGAGAGGATGCTTCAAGCTTCATCAAGAGAGTCAAGGATCTACATCAACAACTAGTGGTTGTTGGAGATAAGTTGTCTGACAACGAGCTCTCTACAATCATCATCCATGGATTGGGAGATGGATATGAAGGCTTAGTTCAAGGCCTCATCATCTTGAGGGAGAAGCCATCTCTTGAGGAGATGGAACAAATTTTCAGAGATGAAGATCAAAGGCAGGCTGCAATGAAGTCAATACATGATGGAGGAAAGGCATCAACATCAAATGACAAAGCACTCTTCTCATCAAGGGGAAGAGGAAGATTCAACACACAAAGAGGAAGAGGGTGGCATCAGCCCACTCACAACCAAGATCGACAAGATCATGAAGGTAATCAATCTTTCCAAGAAAGAGGACATCCTTCCTCAAGAGGTAGAGGAACAGGAGAAGATAGAGGTAGATATTACTCTATCCAATGTTACAATTGCTCTAGGTATGGCCATTTTTCTAAAGATTGCAGGAGTAATCAAGATAATGGGAGAGGAAGATCAGCCCACTACACAGATGGAGAAGGTGGAAATGATTCCACTCATTTTGAAGAAGGTTCTTCACTTGTATCATTAGAAGAGATAGCAGCCCATACACATGATCCCAAAGAGGAACCATGGTGGATCGATAGCGGAGCCAGTTCTCATATGACTTCTCATGCTCAATACTTTTCTAATATTGATGATTCTCATAATGGTACTATCTTTACAGCAGATAGTACTCCAAATTCCATTGCAGGGAAAGGTGACATAACCATTTGATTGGGAACGGGAGAGAAAAAGACACTCGGCAATGTTCTCTTGGTACCATCGCTTACCAAGAATCTACTTTCAGTTGGAGCTATGACTGAGAAGCGACTCAAAATAGAGTTTGAAGCCCATCAATGCCTCATTAAAGATCCAAAGAATTCCTACAAAGTGGTTGCTAGAGGAAGAAAGCAAGGAAAGCTTTCAAGTTAGAAGGAGAAGTCTCAGCATTTTCAGCAATGGGAAATGACAAAGCAGCCCCCATTATGCCTACCGAGTTATGGCACAAGAGGTATGGTCACTTGAACTTCAATAGTATGTGTATGCTGAAGGAGAAAGGCATGGTCATTGGAATTCCAGCCTTACAAAGGATTGGAAAAGTGTGTGAAGCATGCTGCCTTGGAAAGCATGCTAGGAGTAAGTTCTCAAAGAGCAGCTCAAGGGCACGTGATATACTTGATGTGGTGCATGCTGATGTATGTGATTCAGCCCACACTCCCTCACTTGGAGGGAATATTTATTTTGTTACCTTCACAGATGATTTCTCTAGATATGCTTGGGTTTATTTTATGAAGTCCAAGGCTGATGTATTTCAAATTTTCAAACACTTTCATGCTATGGTGGAAAAGATGACAGGACGAAGACTAAAGACTCTACGATCTGACAATGGAGGAGAATTCTTGTCGAAGGATTTCAGCCATTATCTACTTGAGAATGGCATTCGAAGGCAACTTACTTGCAGCTACACTCCACAACAAAATGGAGTGGCAGAGAGGAAGAATAGGACATTATTTGAAGTAGCAAGATGACAAAGGTCTGAGCAACATCTTTTGGGCTGAAGCAGTCAACACTTCATGCTATTTGATGAATAGGTCTCCTACCGAAGTCTTGAAGGGCATTACCCCCTATGAAGCTCTTCACAACATCAAGCCTAAGGTACATCATTTAAGAGTTTTTGGTTGCCTCGCATTTTCTCACATTCCAGATGAAAAGAGGAAGAAGCTGGATGACAAGTCAAGGAAATGCATCTTTTGTCCATGTAAAAACCTCCTACATACTTGACTGCTGGTCTAGGCACTATATAAGCCTCTGACACTTTCTTTAACCTTGCCACTGATCTGTTTAGACCATCCAAATAAATAGGGATGTCATTTTGGTTGGTGTTCACGTACTCCAAGGAGGTCATGTACTCTCCCTCAATGATTGACATCATGCCAATCATGGGTACTGTGTTCTGCATATCCTCTAAAGCCATGGGAATTTCGTCCTCTGACTCACTGGAGGTCTCCGAATAATGTGAACGGCTACTTGGTTCAGCTACACTACCTACAGAAGAGATTACACTTCTTCGACTTCCTAGGTGTGTACTTAAGCCAAGACGACTCAAGGACTTGTGCCAATGAGACTATACTTCAATTGCCACACAAGTGCATATATTGGGTACTTTAACACACATTTAAATATCAATCCTAAGGAACGACTTACCAAGTGTATGAAGACGTGTGCACTCGTGATGGGAAATGAAGTGGTTTAGCTAGCATGCATGAGAAAAGACTACTACCTCTCACGCTCACTGAAATACTGAAAGTGTTTGCCGCAAGCCTCTTACAGCAGTTTTGGTATTTTGAGGTTTTCTCCCAGCCCAGAACTCCGAATATAGGCAATAGGGTACTCGTTTCGAAGCTCTCGACAAGACGCATCCAACGGTGGTGGTTTCACTCAATTCTGACCACTCTGCTTCAAGTTATGGCAAAAACAGTGAATGACGAGAATCACAAATACCCGCGCCACAGCTTCTCCTAGCTCACGCACGCACTACAGCAGCTCAAAACCAAGGGGAAGGGGTAGACAACAGTCCTACACATGCATTTCAACCATAACACACACATACCAGAGCGAAATGAAGATCAAAATCAGCAAGAAAGAGGCAAACTCGAAAATTCTGAAGAGCTCCTTCTTCACAATGGCAAGAGTCTTTTACAAAGAGTCAGCAAGTGACTTATATACATGAGCCCTAGGTTTGGTCCTTTCACACAAGAGACCGGCATTTTATTCACTAAGAGACTAATTTCCTACTATTGTACATGGGTAATCTCTACTCTTCTGTGGGGATGCATCTAGAGGACTCCTCTAGTGCATTTACAATGGAGATATATTACAAGAATGAATATGATACAAAAGTTTGGTGCCCAATTCGGAAAAATTTTGGGGCCCGTCTTTTTCTCTGCTTTGTACTTCTTTAGCTCTGCAACACTCTCCCCCTCTTCGTCTCTGTCGTCCCTTGACAGACTTTGCTTCTTGTCATCCGTTTACTTCTTCTCACCGCACGCTTCCCTTGGTCAGTGTTGTTTGTAGTTAAACAGACATGCAGATTTGATGGCCTTCTTGATTCAAGCTCTACTACTCGAGAGCCTGTTGCACTTGTCTTGCCTGTTGACTTGGGTTGCCACGCACGCCACCAGTGACTAGGAATGTGCTGTTCTTAGTCACCCTCTTAAACTTTTCAGCCTCTACCCCTTTCTAACTTTTGGTCCTCTGATTTGTCCTGGTTGCACACATCTGACCCTGTTGTATTGCTTTGAGGCTGTTTGCTTTTTTTCCACCGTGCATGACCTGGATGTTTTGCCTTTTTGCCTGATGCGTGCCCCTGCGGGGCTCTGTGCAGAGATGGGTAATGCGCCCCTGCGGGGCTTCTTGCAGAGATATATCTTCAGATATTGCTTTTTAGTGAAGCTGCTTCTTTCGTTGTCTTCTTCTTTTCTTCTTCTTACTCGATTCTCCCTCAACACTGCCCCCCTCCTGGACTCTGTCGTCCCCGACAGGCTTTGATAAGCGACGGGCATATGTTTGATAAACTCTTTGCTCTGTATCATTTAGCTGATTTGCTTCACATATTATGAGTTGTTTCCATTGGTCTGCCTTCACACCGTCATTTGGTGGCTGTCTGTGATCTGCGAAGAAGCTGAGTTCATATGCCACTAATCTGGCATTTAAATTAGATGACATCTTCAAAAAAATTTCTGAATCCGTCTCAAAAAATCTTGTAAAGAAAGCTTCTTCGAAAGTCTGCATATATACACTTGGCAAGAACATAATTCTGGAATAATAAGCCATTATTGTTGGGCGGCTAGGCATAACTGAGAGATCAAAAATGAGGATCTCCGTTCCCTGATTAATACCGATGAAGTTCAAAAAGGTGTAAGCCGCGTGCTTGAATACTTTCAAAACTGTGAGGACCATGCTAAGTATTTTGTTTGTCATTTTTACAGTTAAATCAGGTACTGTCGCATAATTTTGTAGCCAAAATTCTATGGTTTTGACCATATAATCCTCCGTTGGAAAATAGTTATGTGGCGGGCTCGGAAGCATAGGATAATTGAGCCACTGCTTATTGATAGTGCCGCTTCTTTGCAAATCCAAAAATTCCCTGGTATCCCTTCTGCGTGGTAGTGGACAAAATGAAGGGTTTACCTGGAATGCATATGGCGCTGCTTGCCAATGCACCCGTAGTGTGGGATGCTTCTCCAAAAATTTCCGTCGCCACACTGGTTGTGCCGCTTCAAACTCTGCTTGCGTGTATTCGAATGTATCATGTTTGAAATTCAGCTGCTCATCTGGACTCTTCCTTGTAATCTTTATTATATAGCGTCTTGTCTTTTCTTTCAAGAGTCCATAGGGAATATTGAAGGGCTTCATGATTTTGTCCAGATCTTTACCTTTGATCTTGGCCTCTTTCATGACTTTTACCACTTCATTTTCAAAATTTTCTGTTAATCGGGACACCACTAGTGCCCGTTCCTTCTGACTTATTTCTGCAGTATATGGCATAGGATGATCATCATGTATATCCGCCACCTGCTCACGTATTGGAGAATTATAGATCGGGTGAGATAGAGGGCTTACCTCTACCTCGTCAGTAGAATTTTCCTTATTCGGCACTACTGGTGTCCCGATCGGTGTTTTCTCTTTCATCTGAGTCTTTAATCGTGCTATGCATTCATCTTTCTCTTTTACCTCTTGCATGGCTTCTCTGAGTGTTTCTTTAGTGGCCAGCAACTCTTTACCAATGTCCGCTACATGATCCATGTTTTCACTGTAGCTTTGGACCAGTTTGGCATTCACTTTTTGTAATTGACGCTTCAATTCACTGGTTTCATTGGCATATCTGCTCTTCCATTCCTCTATCTGGGCTTGTTCTTGCTTTAGCAGCTCTTCATATTTTGAGATCTGATCCCGTAATTCTTGGTCTTTGGTTTCTGTGGATTCCTGTTGTATGATTGGTTGATCATATAATAAAGACTTCATTAATTCTTTATTTCTGTTGCGGAGGCTGTCGTTCTCTTCCATATACAACTTGAGTTGTTGCTCTAATAGCATGCTTCTCATCTTCATTTTGTCTTTCTCAGCCTCGCTCGCATCGTGTAATCTTTGCAACTCTGTTAGTTGGGTATGCATCTGTCGATTTTGAGCGATGGATGCATCATGTTGTAGCTTGATTGCCAGCACCTCTATATTTTTGATTGCCAATTCTTTTTGTGCTTCAATCAATTGCGCAGATAGCTGCTCACTCATGAGCTGAAACTGATTCTTTTCTCTTCTTGCCTGATCATAATCGGCATCTATATCCATCAACTGCTGTTGAGTGTCCATGGTTGTTTGAATCATCTGCTTGACTATTGGTTTCAGTTGAGTAACATCTACATTAAGCCATGTTTTTGGTATGCTTGGTTCTTCTCCGGTTTTTATGTCTTTGCCCTGTGCAATATGTAAGGTAGTGTCATGGGGCTGCCTAATCTGAAGCTGGATCCTTGGCTCAGCCTCCATGTTTGCCTGCTTTTCTTGAGGTGTGTCATCCGGCACCTCGATCACAATATTCTCTTTGATTTGTATCTCCTCTGTTTCCTTACTCACCGGAGTTTGTTCTTCTTCTTTAATAGGTTGTTTTACATGTGTAGCACTGGTTGTATCCTCCTTTATGCTTATTTTTGTAGTGTCATTTAATCGAATGACATGCTCCGGTTCCATAGATCCTTCAACTCTCTTTTCCTTTTCTTCCTGATTTTGTGGAGTCACTTCCACTTGATCAACTTCATTCCATTCATCTTCTTGTGTTTCGGCCTGTATATCCGTATCCAAGGTATCTTTTTCAGGGCTGGATTCCGTATTCGTACTAGAGTCCTCGATCCCTAGTTCCTTGTATCTTCCAGTTTGTTTTGGTGTCTTCTCTGGACTCTGTTTTTGTTTCTCTTGACTCGCCTGTCTATAATGATGACCTTGAATATTTAAGTTCGCCTTCCCTTGCATATACTGATGTGTCTCTTCGAGGGCAGCGGACAGATCTCTCTTTGTAATAGGCACTTGTGCCGTCGTGATTTTCGATAAGAGATGAGTTCTCTTTGATTGTGGTGTAGCTTGGGCTTCCTCTTCCCGTAGGCGCTTTGTGCCCGTCATGGGTTTTTGTATGCTGGTTCCAGCTTCTTCATCCATAGCTACCGATTTCTTCTTCTTAGGGACCGTAGCTGATTTTGCGTATCTTGCTAGCCCTTCTGAGGTTGGCATCTCTCTCAAACAATTCTTCATTTCGAGAGCTTCATAAATCAATAAGGTCAATGCAGAACTTCCATTCAAAAACTTCTTCTGTCCCCATTTCTTCTGAGCCTCGAATAATCTTTCTTGGACGTAGCTTGTTAAGTTCACTTTGTTCCCAATTTGTCTCATGGCATGCGATAATAATTGTACAATTATCTTCTGAGGAGCTGTGTATCTGTGCATGCTGGGGAAACAAAAGTGCTGATGCACTAGACGGACAGCATCTTCTATGTCAATTCTGTTTATCTCCAAAAATGATCTCTTCTTGGGATCATGGCACTCGTCTTTGACACTTGTAATCCCTGTTTGATTCCATCCAAAAGCTTTATTGATCAACTCATGTGTGAATTGGATGGTCTTCCATGTCCCTACTTTATCCAATACTCGGGCTTCGGGAACTGAGATCTTTGTCGCGGCAGGTTGCATAGTATTCATTACCTGTGCACATCTCTGAAAGTCTGGCACATATATAGGCATTTTGAGAAATGCCTCTATGCCTGCCTGTGTCCATACATCCTCAATATGAGGTAGTCCTTGTATGATCGTTTTGAAGTCCTGTGACATGATAGGAAAATAGTGATCTGTATCCATTATCTTGATAGTTGCCATGAAGATGAGTTCTGCCACTGGTTGATCATCCCGGAACCAGTGACCTCTTGCTTTTGTTACTGATTCTAATGGAAAAAGCTGCACCTCTTCTTGCTGTGTAGATTCTGAATCAATAGACGCCATCTGCACTCAATATAGAGTATGAATTAGTGGCCATATATTATCAGAATTCCTCCTTTATTTGTTCGTCATAAGCTCGATATTGCTCCGAGTGAACGGTGTCGTCCCTTCCCCGTGTGTGTGAGAAAGGTAATACTTGGATTTTTCTCATTTTTATGTATTTTTATATTTTCATCTGAAAAGGAAAACAGAAAAGTTAGTTTATAGCCGAAGCGGTTATTAAATTTTTTGGAGTATTTTTCTTAGTATATGTACAGGTGTTCTCCTATTTCCCAAGAGGAAAATGTGCTTGACTATCCCGAAATAGAAGAAGGATGTGCCGAATGCTTGGCCTTGTAATGTGGCCCTATCATGCATACTTGGGGTCTCGAAAGCTCCATATGTGTGCAAGTGGAAGTATTTGGTTGATGCAAGCTGTCTGTTATGTCTTTCGGTATCCAAATTTGTTTCATTGTGCTGGGCTTCGTTGTATGTTGCCCACTTCCACTGAATGTGGCTGTTTTCTTCTTGTTGTAGGTCTACTTTTTCTGATTTGTGAATCTCGGAATGACTCGGGTTGCCATTACAGACTCCTTCCTTCTCCAGTAACCCTGTCTTTGTGGCTGTTGTGCCTGCGGACCAGATTGGTTCTTCTTGTGCTGAGGATCATTATTTCGGTTTGGTTTCTTTGTAGCGCATGACTTAGGAATCCAAATTTGCGAACGATCCTGTTGAGCAGCTACTACTTTCTTTGGGATCCATATTGTAGCAATTCGTCGATGACTTCGTTGTTCAGACTGAGTTGGTTTTTGCTTTGATTGTTTGTTCCGATGTGGGTTGTGCTTCTGTTGTCGAAGATGCTCTTCTACTTGATCTTTCTTTATCCACGCTCAATTAGAGTATGGAATAGGGTATATTTCAATGGGTACAAATTTTGAATTACTCAGAGGACTAGTCTCTCTAATGCATTGTGCTTCGATGAGGTGTGTTTCAGATAGATTGACACTCTCATGACTTGCTAGACTTGAACATGGTGTGCAAGCAGAATTCAATGTGTCCGCACATATAGTACTCGATGAAGGTGTTTCTATAGTGCTAGTAATCATACATTCAGGACTTTGTTCATCAGAATGAACTGTTTGCTCCATGCTTACGGATTTGATTGGTCGTTCATCTAGCAGACTGAATACTTCACGGTGTCCTATCCTGGCTGAGATGTATCCTAACGCCAATTGAATGGTCACCTCGTATTCGTAAATCCAGTCTTGACCTAACACTACCTCTTCAAGTAAATCTTGGTCATGACACACTAATAGCCTTTGTTCCATAGTGTTGTTGCCAAGATGTAAAGGTAAAGTGATCTCACCTATGCATTGAGTAATTGTTCCTCCTATTCCTATCAACTTGGCCATCGATGGGCGTACTGTCTCCTTGAGTTTTTGGGTCAAAGAAAGCTTGATGCAGCTTACAGCGGCTCCTGTGTCAATGAGAGCATTCACCAAGTGGTACTCCGTTTTTCCTGCTCCCAAATTTAAATATGGCTGTGTTCTCTGCGATCCTAGGTTTTGAGTGGCTCTAAAATTAGCCATTGGGATGAGTTCTTCTCCTAGCCGATATCTCTCATCTCGCTCTCTCATCCACTCTTTCCGCTTCTTTATTCTTTCCAATGCTTCCTGTCTCGCTTCCTCTCGTATTCTTTCCTCTTCTATGCGTCTATTCTTACCTTTGATTAATCGAGACATTGTTTCTTCAGTTAATGGTTCTAGGTATTTTTTCACTCTACACCCACTCATGTAGTTTGGTAATAGATCTCCATCTAAGGTTGCTAAGCTAATGGCTCCACTTGTAGATATACGATTAATGATTAATGGACCATATCCTCTCTTCTGCAACTTCTTAGCATGTGGTTTCAAAGTGTATACCAGAACTAAATCTCCCTCCTTCAAATTTTTGTCCTTTATGTGCGCATCAAAGTAGGCTTTCTGTCGCCTTTTTGCAGCATAAATACCTGCTACTGCTTGTAACCTAGTTTCATGAAGCTTTTCTATTTGGTCCAATTGAGCTGATAGTTCATGTCCTGTCCACTCATAAGTAGTTGCTACTCTCAGAGTGGGAATCAAGAAATCAATTGGCAAAATAGCATTTTGTCCATACACTAAGTTAAAAGGAGTAGTGCCTATGGCGGTTTTATAGGCTACTCGAAATGCCCATAAAGCATGATGTAACTGCTTATCCCAATCCGATCTACCATGGTTAACGATTTTGGTGAGAACAGTACACAAGATTTTATTTGAACTTTCTGCTTGTCCATTTGCTTGTGGGTGATAAGGGGCTGATTTCTTATGAATCACCAAGAATTCATTCAATAAGGCTTCTATCACTTCATTAGCAAAGTGCGTACCTCTATCACTCACAATTTCTATAGGTAGTCCAAATCTAGTGAAAATGTTCTCGAAGAGAAACTTGGCTGTGGTTCTTGCGTCATTTTTCTTTGTTGCTTTTGCTTCCACCCATTTGGTCAGGTAATCTATGGCTACAATTATATATTCGGCGTGTGAACCTTTTGCTGGTGGGCTAATAGGTCCTATAAAGTCTATTCCCCATTTTGTGAAAGCTCTAGCACTCATCATGGGTCTAAGTGGCATCTCATCTCTTCTAATTGGATATTTCGTTCGTTGACAAGTATCACACCGTTGCACATATGTTACAGCATCTTGGTGTAGAGTTGGCCACCACATTCCAGCAAAGAGGATCATTTTTGCTGTTTTATCTGTAGAGAAGTGTCCTCCTGCAGCTCCTGTATGAGCCATCTCTAAAATAGAAAGATATTCATTTTCGTGAATGCACATTCGTAATTGGTTATCTTTCCCTCGTTTAAAGAGTTGTTTTCCTATGATGGCATAATCCTTACTCTGTTCTTCAAGAGCACGCTTCCTTGCTAAAGTAGCTCCGTCAGGGTATTCCTGAGTTTTCAAGAACTTTACTAGAGGCATGCTCCATCTTGGTGCTATGGTAGAATAGCATAAGGTAGAGTTCTCATCCGGGATTTGTTCTTGACAGGTCTGACACGTGCATCTCTTTGCATGGTTGGCCAACATATGCCAAATCTCTTTAGTGTTTGCCACATTCCATTTGCATTCAAATGAGTTTTCCATTGGTTTATGTGTGCTTTCTGAAGCCACATTTCTTGTTCCTCTTCTTCCACGCATCTCATCAATAATCCACTTGAATCCTGGTGGTACAAACTTCCCGCAATGATGTGAAGGTTTTTAGTCCTCCAGAGGTCTTGCGTTTGGTTTGGTGTGATCCCATCTTTAGGTCCATGTGTAAGTATAGGGATCAATTTTTTTGCCCATTGAGGACATACTTCCAGGTTAAAAAGGTAAGTATCTGGCAGATCATCTGGTACTCCTATGGGTGGTTCTCCATGGGTCATCCGAGATATGTGGTCTGCTCTTATGTGGGTGTTTCCCTTCTTGACTATTACCTCAAAATCAAATTCCATCAGCAATAAAAACCATCGTACTAGTCGTCCTGTATTACAAGGCTTGTTGACTAGGTACAATAGGGCTTGATGATCAATGAAGAATTTGAATTTGTTTGCCAGTAGGTAATGTCTGAACTTTTTGATTGCATATACCATCCCTAGGCCTTCTCTCTCCGTGGTAGTATAATTGCGTTCCGCTTGATTTAACTGTCTACTTGCATAGGCTATCGGGTGGTCTAATTTTCCTGTGTCAGCAGGTTGAGCTAAGATGCAACCAATGGCAAACTTGGAAGCATCCATATGAATGTGAAACGGTTTATTCCAGTTAGGGACTCGAAGGATGGGAGCTGAACTCAATCGATTCTTTAACTCCTTAAAAGCTTTTTCACATTCTTCGGTCCAATTAAATAGAGTCAATAATGCATAAAGAGGTCTAGCAATTATGGCGTACATATGTATGAATCTTCGATAGTATCCACAATGTCCCATAAATGCTTGAACTTCTTTAGCAGTCCTTGGTCTTGGTAAATCTAAAATGACTTTAATTTTGTCTTCATCTGTTGAGATTCCGTTTTTAGAGACAATATGTCCTAAGATTTTCCCTTGTCTAACCATGAAGACACATTTTTCAGGATTGAGGCATACTCGATATTGTCGACATTTAGCAAAAATCTTTTCTAGCTCAGGGATGTGCTCTGATCGTATAGCTGAATATGTACAAAGATCATCCACGTATACCTCCATGATTTTTCTCAGAAATTCCTTGAACACATGACACATCAATCTTTGGAAGGTAGCTGGGGCATTAGTTAGACCAAAAGGCATGACTCTAAAGGCGTATACTCCCCATTCAGTTGCGAACGCTGTTTTATGTTGGTCCTCAGGAGCAATGGCTACCTGATTATACCCTGAAAAGCCATCCAAAAAGCTATAGACTTCCTTCCCTGCTACCCTTTCCAAGAGATGATCCGTAATTGGTAAGGGATAACTATCCCTTATGGTTGCGGCGTTCACTTTCTTCAAATTGATGCACACTCTTAGCTTTCCATTCTTTTTTGGTACAACCACCAGAGGTGACACCCATTCCGTGTGCTCAATTTCATAGATGAATCCAGCATCTAGTAACTTATCTATTTCTTCCTTTATTTTGGCTTAATACACATCATTGTAAGTGTATGGTCTTTGTTTAGAAGGTTTGGCTTCGGATGTCATGGGGATTCTATGCGCACATATAGATGGATCCACTCCTTTCAAATCCTTATAGGTCCAAGCAAAGACATCCCGATATTCTCTTATGAGACGAATTAACTCTTGCTCTTCTTCTAATGAGACATCCTGTCCTATGAAAGTACATCGTTCCTCTCCTTCTTCCATAGTTACAACTATTTTTTTGGTTTGTTCCTTATTATCATATGCTATTCCAGGGTGTGCTTCTCTTTTCGGCATTTGAATAGCAATTTTTCTCTCCTCCACTTCATATTTTTTAAAATGAGTTGGTACCTCAAATTGGTCTTGGGGTTTATTTTCTTCATCTTCTGATTCTCTTTCAATTTCTAACTCCCCTTTCTGTGTGAGTTCCTGGTGTTTCTCTTTGGCTGTGTTATTTATGTTGGTGGTACTATTCCCTAGATCCATGGGTTCGGGCTCCATTTCAATGCTCTCGTAGTCCTCCTTCCAGTCTTTCTCGATCACTTCTCCTTCTTCAGCCTCCTGAAGGACTACCATATACAGGCTAATATCATAACCCTCTTCATCGATACATTCGTTCATGGTCACTACTTCTTCGTTTACACAAACATCAAGGATCGCTAAAATTTCCATCCAACCGTGAGGTTCAAATTCTTCATCCGGAAATACTTGTGGCATGTAAGCTGGGTCTTGTACAGACCTCGCTATTCCTTGTTTTTGCTGCCATCCTTTTCTTCTCTCCTCTTCCTTTTGTGCAGCTTGGCATATCCATAGATGAGTGTCCTCGTTCATCCACGATTGATCACTAGAACCTGCACTATGAATCGATTGATTATCTTCCTCCTTATGAATTTGATTCCATTGTAGAGGTGGAACATCTTGATATGTGTACGTATGTAGGTTTATTCTAGTAGTGGTTCCTGCGTGTTGTAAGTATACCGCGTCTTTTCGCCAATCTTGTACGACCTTTAGCTGTCTCATGAAAGGCCTTCCCAGGATCATTTCATAATTGCTTGGCCTTTCAAAGTGACATATCGCTAAAGTGTGTTCGAATTCCACTCCACACGTCGTGAAGACTACTCGTTCCAACAATCCTAAGGGTCTTTCCGTATGTCCATCTGCCATTTGTATTTTCATGCGTGTTGGTCTTAATGCTGGTTTTCCCCATTTCTCCCAAATTTCTTTGGTAGCAATGCCAACACCAGCTCCTGAATCTAGTATGGCTTTGGTAGTGTAACCCCTGTAAGTAATTGGAAGGCAGGTATTTCCTTCATCTCCCTCACTAAAATCTCCTACTTTATCCACTGGAATTCTCACTGTGTTAACTTCGTCAGCTATCTCTTTCTTTTCCTCCTTGACTTCCCATTGATTGATTAATTTCTCTTTTAAATGTGGTTTTACCTTTAATAGTTCTTCAAATGTTAGGGTACATGGGATTTTTACCTCTCTAAGGTGTTGTATGATCTCCGATGTTTGGACTGATGGGTTCGTTTCTCGTCTCCTTATTGAATGCGATACAATTCAGAATTTTGCTCGTACTCCCCTGTGTAGTTGGGCAGTTCCTTTACATCTTCCTCTCCTTTGTTACTTGCATCCATTGGAAAAATTTCTTCTGAATTTAGTTCAGGTATTGAACCCTCTATTTCATTTTCTGCTTCTAATTCTTCAAAGGGTGGTTCGATTCCTTCCACCTTCTTCCATTTGTCCTCTTGGACTCGTGCCCATAGGTCCTTAGTCCATTCTCCTTCTACTTCGGGAACTATGGATCCTTCCTTTCTCTCAACACCACGTTCGTCATTATGTGGTCTATTTACTTCAGGCTTTTCATGAGTGTTTATACACTCTTGGAATTCTCCTTCAAAAATTCGGGTATTGGGTAAAGGCGATGCAGGTTTTTCTAAGGTTTGTTGTGCAACTTCTATCAATTTCTTGCAGATTTCTAGTCTTTCTTTTTCTAAGTCGCCTCTTGGATATTCTCTCTCGTGTTGCTCTATGGTAGGTCCTGCTCTTATTCTTGCCTTGTATGCCTGAATCCACATGGCTAATTCTTCAGGCATAGGATCTGCTAAGACTGATCCTACCTCCTCTTTCTGATACTTTTCATTTTTGTTCCCTTCTTCCTTCTTCGGTTCTTCTTTTGGTTTTTGTTCATTCCCCTCCTTTTCCTTCCTCTGTAATAACTTCTTTTCTTTTAGTCTCTCTCTTCGGTGCTTCCATCTCTGGGACCTTTTACTTGCAACACTTTTCTCCGGCTCTTCTGAATCTTCAACTCTTTGAGGGATGGGTGTGTCCCTCTCCTTGTCACTTTGATTGTTCTCATCTGTTTTATCAGGGGTCTCTCTGGCTTTGGCTCTCGTTATTGCTTTCAATGGTACTATGTACTCTTTATCACTCCCTGATGATTCAATTACTTCTATTACGTTGATTTGTACATTAGATGTGACCTTATTGGGGTTCTTGGGGCAGTCTCTGAAAAGATGTTCCTTACCACAATCACTACAGTAGCCTTCCCAGACTCGTTGTGGTGGTGGTGGGTTTGGCAATGTGCATTCCCTGATATAATGATCACCTCCACACCTGTAACACGGTCCTCTGGGTACAGGCGGTCTGTTCATGGGTCAGGGTGGTATGGTTGCTCTAGGAGCTGTGTACATTAATGACACATAATCCTGCTCATAATTGTATGAACTATCTGGTGCTTTCATGCCATAGGCATATGGTTCATACAATTGTCCATATTCCATCATTGAGCTTTCATAATTAGAGTACATTCCTTGACTAGGATCATAAAATGAATCATATGGTTCATTACTAGTCAAAGGTGTGGCTGGCACTATAGCTCTCTCTAGGTTTTCTTCAGGTTGGGCAATCTTGACTGGGACAACGTTCTGAGGATGGGGCGGTTGCTGTCCTAGTACTGGCTGTGGTTGTGTGTATCCCTGATAAGCATATGGTCGTGGTGCTGGTGCCTGTGGCTGATAAGATGGGTACCTAAAGGCTTCACCTCCTTGATGATTCTGAGAGTACCCGTACGGTCTCATGTATTGTTGTGCCGGTCTTGCTTGCCTATTGTAGGGGCAATTTTCTGTGCTATGATTTGTGTATTTTTGTTCCACACTGCAGTATTGTAGAGGTCCTGGGACACTGGGTCTATTAAAGGCATAAGCCGGTGGTGGAACTACTCCCCTAGTACACAAGTGGGAAGGATGATCACCTCCGCAATGCATACACCTTTTGAGCATGGGTACTCTCATTGGGTTATTGGGGTAGTTCCTCTGTCCTTGAACGTTCAACTTTTTCGCTAACAATTCAGCTATTTCCTCTACGTTGTTTTGTTGCGAACATTTGTTTTATGTAGGGTACAAGTTTCAAATTATGTAAATACCTTTGGGAAGTCTTCAAATACTTCAAGAAGGCTCATATTATTCATAAAATTTAGCAAAAATACCACGTGAGTTCTAGAACATGGTGAGTCAAATTAGTGAGTCACAAGGGAGCTTCAGTGGTGTCCTAGTGGAAGGTCGATGTGGCTAGTTCTCAAAGTCCATCAATACTTTGCTTATTTGAGCACTTGAGTCATGTAATATCTCCATCCAAGTGTCTACCACGAATTTAGATGTATTATGAAGGTTTTAGATTAGTTTCCCATGCTATAAAAAGAGGAGAAAAGTCGTGATCTTGTGGGATGTCCAAGAGAGTATCTCTATGCTACTCTAGTTTTTGTATGCAGAGCTTGCAGAGCTTGTATCTCCCTCATTATATATCCAAATTACATGTTTGATAGCTCATTTGAAAGCTCTTCTTGTCTACTTTCATAGTACCAATTTTCATAATCATTGGATTTGTGAGCTGAGAGCAACACTCTCTGCAAGTAGTGTGTGTTCTCTGTTTTTTATCCCTGCTGAAGGTCTCCATTAAACATCCAACTTGCAGAGGTCATATCTCCTTGTGTATGTATCCAAATCATGTGTTCTTTAGCTTGTTAGAAAGCTCTCCAAGTCTATTTGTATTCTGGAAATTTTCAGATTCATTGGAGTTGTGAGTTAAGAGCAGTAGTCTCTGCAAGTGATGTATGTCCTCAGGTTCATCTCTGTTTCAAGGTCTCCATTAAAGCTGCATATTGCAGAGGTCATAGCTCATTGAGTATTTATCCAAATTGAGTGTTCTTTGGTTCATTGGAAAGCTCTTGGTCTCTAGTATATGTGGTTAAAACAGTTTTAAAAACTTTTGAGTGAGTAGAGAGTAGTAAGCTCTGCAAGCATGACTGGTTTTCTATGATGAAGTTTGTGAGAAGGTCAACTTGTTCCTAGGGGGTTCCACCTACTTCCTGCTATACTTTGGAGGTCAATAAACTCCAACATTGGTATCAGAGCAAGTACTTGGAGACTTGGAGAAGGTTATCATACCTTGACGAAGAATTTGAAGCTATCAAAGAAGCAGTTCATCATCAACACTACACAAAGGTAGAAGAAGATTGCAAGGAGGCATCTAAAGCAACATCCAAGCAAAGAAAGGTGCACATACCTCATTTACAAGGTAAATATTATATTTCTTCTCATCACACACATTGGAAAGGAGGCTTAAACGAGGAAGCTTAGCATTTGTATTATGGGAGACCAACATGCACAAATAGAGAAGCTTGATAAGACCAATTATCAGGCATGGAAGTTTAGAATCACAGCATACTTGCAAGGTAGAGGCTTGTATGGTTTGATTGACGGCACAGATATCAAACCCACATTACCAGAGGACCCAAATCAGCAACAATTGAGGGAGTTTAGACTTTGGAATGAGAGAGACAAAAGGGTTATATTCATTTTATCACAAAATATTCAAGATTCAATGGTAGGACACATACAAGATCTAGACACAAGTAGAGATGTTTGGCTTGCATTGGAAAGGTTGTATGCTACAGGTACAAGAGCAAGGAAGATTCAACTCAAAAATGAGTTGAATAACATAAAGAAAGATACAAGGACATCGGTCAATGATTACATATTGAAAGTTAAAGAGATTGCAGATCAACTAGGATCAATTCAAGCTCATGTGGAGGACGACGACTTGGTTGCACATACTCTCAACGGACTCAAAGATGATGAGAGATGGAAACCCTTCATTACTTCAGTTTATGTCAGAGGAGAATTACCAGATTTTGATCAACTTATTGCCCTCATGGTCACGGAGGAGATGAATCTAAATGGTTCTACTTCAAATCAAAAAGGATCTCAAGGACAAGCTCTTTATGTAGGATCATCAAGAGGTGGAAACAGAGGTGGAAGAGGTTCAAATAGAGGTCGAGGAAGAAGGATCGATGATCAAAGGACTTCAAGTGGCTTCTTCAACACAAGAGGAAGAGGAAGATCAAGCGCTAGAGGTACGAGAGGCTACTACAACTACAACCAAAGACAAAGGAGTGAAGATAATAAGAACAATTGCTATATATGTGGAAGGTATGGACACTATGCCAAAGATTGTTATCAAAATGAAAATAATCAAGGTGGTAATCGAAGAGGAGGCTATTCAAGAAGAGGTAAACAACAAGGAAATTATGCAGTTGAAGGTAAAAGTGATGATTATGATTCTCTTCTTATGATGAATGTAGAAACTAAGATGAATTCCAATAGTGATGTATGGTATGTAGATAGTGGTTGTTCTAATCACATGTCTCATGATGCTTCATGGTTTTCTAATATGCATAATCCGTCATGTAAAGGTCATGTTGAAACAGGAGATGATACAACACATAAGATTATGCAGGTTGGAGATGTTGTTATGCAGGATAAGAGCAAGAAAAATTGCTTGAAGGATGTACTTTATGTGCCAACGATCACTAAGAATTTGATGTCGGTTGGTCAAATGGTAGAAAAAGGTCTACAAGTGAGATTTAATCATGCAGGTTGCTTCATTGAGGATCCAAAGCAAAGGAGGTTAATTGCTAGAGGTCAAAAACAAGGTAGATTGTTTACATTCAAGGTAAACCCAAATCATACAAACTATTTCTCTTATGGTATGCATCGAATAGCAGAGCTTGATCTATGGCACAAAAGGATTGGACACATGAATGTACACAGGTTAAAGGAGCTATCAAAGAAGAGGATTGTTGAAGGATTACCTGATCTTACTAAGCAACATATGGTGCATCTTTGTGAAGCATGTCAAATGGGTAAGCAGAGTAGACAACCTTTCAAGCATTCAAGTTATGTAAGTGATGGTTTGCTAGATCTCATACACACAGATGTGTGGGGACCTACTAAAGAGGCATCCTTGATTGGTAATAAGTACTATGTATCATTCATTGATGATCATAGTAGAATGACATTTGTGTATTTCATTAAACATAAGAGTGAGGTCTTTGATTGTTTCAAGAAGTTCAAATCATATGTCGAAAAGCAAACAGGAAGGTATATTAAGAAGCTAAGGTCTGATGGAGGGGGAGAGTATTTCTCTCAAGTTTTTACTGATTTTTTGTATGATGAAGGTATCAAAAGAGAAGTTACATGCAGGTATACTCCACAACAAAATGGAGTCGCAGAAAGAAGAAACAGAATCATAGCAGAAGCATCTAGAAGTATGCTTAATGATATGTGTTTGCCTAATTATTTTTGGGCTGAAGCTGTTAGCACAAGTGTTTACATTATGAATAGAGTTCCGACTGCTGGAGTTCATCATTTGACACCATATGAGGTATGGCATGGAAGGAAACCAAGTGTAAGTCATTTGAAAGTATTTGGTTGTGTATGTTATGTACATGTACCTAGTGAGGTGAGATCTAAACTTGATGCAAAATCAGAAAAATGTATATTTATTGGTTATGCAGATACTCAAAGAGGATATAGATGCTATAATCCTCATACCAATAAGGTTGTTGTGTCAAGAGATGTAAACTTTGATGAATCACTTTCATGGTATGAAGATAAGAATTGTTTGCAAGTCATGGATGAAAATGAAGAAGGTGTGGTTGAAGGAGATGAATGCATAGTTCAGCCATCAGGAAGTTTAAATGATGAAAGGAGTGGTCTAGATGAAGAAAGAGAATCACCTTTCAATGGAAGATTAAGGCAAGAGTCACCTCCAAGTGTTAAAAGTAAAGGTAAACTCAAACTTGTTGAAGTTAATGATGAAGGAGAGGAAATTAGTGATGTATGTGAGTATGGAGAATCATCAAAGGTTCCTAATAAGAAAGGAAGAGCATCTACATTGGAGGTAAGAAGAACTTCAAGAGTAAGTAAGCAACCTCAAAGGTATACTTATGAATCTTTCATGAATACTCATTATGCTTTTATGACAAAAGTTGAGCAGGAAAATGAACCCACATGTTATGATGAGGCCAAAGGAGATGAAAAGTGGGAGAAAGCAATAAGAGAAGAAATGGAAGCACTTCAGGATAACAAGACTTGGAATTTAGTTCCAAGTACACCAAAGCAAAAGGTAATTGGTTGCAAGTGGGTTTTTAAGATTAAAAGAAATAGTGATGGTAGTGTGTCTAGATATAAGGCTAGACTTGTAGCAAAAGGATATAATCAAACTCAAGGTGTGGACTATGAGGAAACATTTAGTCCAGTAGCAAATATGGCAACGGTGAGAACTTTGTTGGCTTTAGCTGCAAGTAAAAGGTGGAATATATATCAACTCGATATAAAGAATGCCTTTCTTAATGGTGAGTTAAATGAAGAAGTGTATATGTCACAACCAGATGGTTATGTGGATGCAAAATATCCTAATCATGTATGCAGGTTAAAGAAGGCATTGTATGGTCTTAAGCAGGCACCAAGGGCATGGAATGCAAGGTTGGTAAAGTATCTTATGCTGCAAGGATACACAGCGAGTCATGCTGATCCTTCACTTCATGTAAAACATGTAGATGGCATGTGTGTCTATGTATGCATTTATGTGGATGACTTGTTGATTACAGGGAATGATGCAAAAGCAATTGATGAGATAAAAGGTAATTTGGGAAAGGAATTTAAAATTTCAGATCTTGGTTTGCTCAGATACTTTCTTGGGATTCAAATTGTGTATAGCGATGAAGGTATGTGGTTGATACAAAGAAAGTATATATGTGATATGCTGAAAAGGTTTGGTATGCAGGAATGTAAATTTGTTTCTACTCCAATGGAATGTAATGTAAAGCTGAGTGCAAAGGAAGGTGATGAGTTGCATGATATGAATGTATATAGATCCATGGTAGGATCTTTGATTTATGCAACAAAAACTAGACCTGATATATGTTATGTAGTGGGAGTATTGTCACAGTTTATGCATGAACCTAGAGTACCTCATATGCATGCAGCGAAAAGAGTGCTTAGGTATTTGAAAGGTACCATGAACGAAGGATTATTTTATAGTCATGATGTTGATCTAACTCTTAAAGTCTTTAGTGATGCAGATTGGGCTGGAAGCAAAGATGATAGAAGATCCACAAGTGGATATGTGGTAATAGCAGGAAACAAGACATTAACATGGAGTTCAAAGAAACAGCCTACACTTGCTTTATCTTCTACAGAGGCTGAGTATAGAGGTTTAGCATTGGCTACTACTGAGGTTATGTGGTTTAAAAAGTTGTTTCATGACTTGAATGTGCAGGTTGATGTACCACTGATATATGGGGATAACTTGAGCAGCATTCATATGACCTCAAATCCTATTTTTCATGCTAGAACAAAGCATATAGAGGTTCACTATCATTATGTTCGAGAGAAGGCCATGAACAATGAAGTGCAGGTTTCTTTTGTTGGAACAAAGGATCAAGTTGCAGATATCTTCACCAAATCCTTGGATGGACCAAAGCTTCAAAGATTCAACTATATTCTTGGCATGAAGGAAATACCCTTTGAAACTTGAGGGGGAGAATGTTGCGAACATTTGTTTTATGTAGGGTACAAGTTTCAAATTATGTAAATACCTTTGGGAAGTCTTCAAATACTTCAATAAGGCTCATATTATTCATAAAATTTAGCAAAAATACCACGTGAGTTCTAGAACATGGTGAGTCAAATTAGTGAGTCACAAGGGAGCTTCAGTGGTGTCCTAGTGGAAGGTCGATGTGGCTAGTTCTCAAAGTCCATCAATACTTTGCTTATTTGAGCACTTGAGTCATGTAATACCTCCATCCAAGTGTCTACCACGAATTTAGATGTATTAGGAAGGTTTTAGATTAGTTTCCCATGCTATAAAAAGAGGAGAAAAGTCGTGATCTTGTGGGATGTCCAAGAGAGTATCTCTATGCTACTCTAGTTTTTGTATGCAGAGCTTGCAGAGCTTGTATCTCCCTCATTATATATCCAAATTACATGTTTGATAGCTCATTTGAAAGCTCTTCTTGTCTAATTTCATAGAACCAATTTTCATAATCATTGGATTTGTGAGCTGAGAGCAACACTCTCTGCAAGTAGTGTGTGTTCTCTGTTTTTTATCCCTGCTGAAGGTCTCCATTAAACATCCAACTTGCAGAGGTCATATCTCCTTGTGTATGTATCCAAATCATGTGTTCTTTAGCTTGTTAGAAAGCTCTCCAAGTCTATTTGTATTCTGGAAATTTCCAGATTCATTGGAGTTGTGAGTTAAGAGCAGTAGTCTCTGCAAGTGATGTATGTCCTCAGGTTCATCTCTGTTTCAAGGTCTCCATTAAAGCTGCATATTGCAGAGGTCATAGCTCATTGAGTATTTATCCAAATTGAGTGTTCTTTGGTTCATTGGAAAGCTCTTGGTCTCTAGTATATGTGGTTAAAACAGTTTTAAAAACTTTTGAGTGAGTAGAGAGTAGTAAGCTCTGCAAGCATGACTGGTTTTCTATGATGAAGTTTGTGAGAAGGTCAACTTGTTCCTAGGGGGTTCCACCTACTTCCTGCTATACTTTGGAGGTCAATAAACTCCAACATGTTTTTAGGTATGGATGCGTTACTGGTCGAATCTTCGGTTTTAGAGCTTCCTTGAGGTATTTTCAGATCCTCTGCTAGGTTATCTTCTAAATCTATGCATTCCTTCATGCATTCTTGCAAGGTCTGAACCCTTTTTACATACACCAATGATCTCAAGGATCCGTTCAACAACCCTTCCAAAAATAATGACACCATTTTATTTTGTGTCGGCCTCTCTTCCACTGGGCATCTGTCTACATATTGCTAATCTTCTGGCAGCCAATCTCACTGACTCGGTGGGGACTTGCTTGAAGCTATGGATTAATGATGAAGAATTGTTTTTAATTCCTGATTTAGTAAATTCCTCAATCATTTCTTGGTATACTTGCTCCATGTTCTGAAAGGTATTAGGGTCCAATGGCTGAAACCATGCTAGCGCAGTGTCTGATAGTGTAAGGCCAAAGGACTCATATTGAATCAAAAAGTCTTCTACCTGTTCGGCTCTGATTACTTGTTTAAATTCCGCTATATGGTTGTAAGGTTCACTAGAGCCATCATAGTGATTTCTCATACATTTGGCAACTTAGATTGGCCTTAGTCGTCTTCCTGCTTCGGGTTGTCTAGGCATCACTGGGAAAATAGGTCTTCCTATAGGTATGCCTAGTCCTCTTACTACCGGCGGTCTGACTGGAGCATGAACTCCATGTCTGGGGTCAATACTTGGTTGAGGTCGGTAGTTAGGGTTATTTACAGGCATTGCGAACTGCACAGGAGGTCTGACGGGGATGTGAGTTGGTTGTGTTTGTTGTGTTTGGCCCGACTGTTGGTAAGAATCATTATGGGAAGTTCCCAGTGGGTTTCTTGATGTAGTGGCTTGGTCTCTATGTGGGAACACTGGGATGTTTTGATATTTCAATTCCGCTCTTTCTGCTTCAGTTATGGGCCAATATCTTCTCTGATTTTTATCCATATAAGTGACAATGGTGGAAAAATCAGGATCTTGCAACTCATAAATGGTGACTGGATTAGGAGCAGCTTCCCAAATTGAGGAATGTGCTCTAAGGAGATGCTCCATCCCATTGATCAAATATACATCCGTTAAGGTGTCATCCTGGGGAATCAGGTCTCCTCTCCATATCCTTGCAACTGAAGATCTTCCTCTAGGCGTGGTTACTTGCTCTTCATTCCCTCCTCCATTTAAGTTTGAAGCATTATTTTCTTCACCAATTTCATTAATGTTCTCTGGGTGTTCTGTGACAACATACTGGATATCTCGTTTGTCCATGTACAGTCCTCCTACATATTTGACTGCTTGTTTAGGCACTATGTAAGCCTCTGATGCTTTCTTTAACCTGGCCACAGATCTGTTTAGACCATCCAGATAAATGGGGATCTCATGGTGATTGGTGTTCACATACTCCAAGGAGGTTCTGTACTCTCCCTCAATGATTGACATCATGCCAAGCATGGGCACTGTGTTCTGCATATCCTCTGAAGCCATGGGAATTTCTTCCTCTGACTCACTGGAGGTCTCAGAATAATGTGAACGGTTACTTGGCTCTGCCACACTACCTACGGGAGAGATTACACTTCTTCGGCTTCCTAGGGTTCTTTCGGATCTCAGGTTCATCCACTTCTCAACTCTGATCGGTCTGTGCTACCCTTGGGCCTTTGGTGCTCTTCACTACAGGTCAAAAATTTCTAGAAGCCTTTGGCTGGAAAAAATGACTGAAAAAGAATTTTTTTTCAGAACACGATACTTGCCTTCCAAAACTCCACGATACACGATTTCTGGGTTCAGACGATACCCGATACCCGATACTTGGGTCAAAACGATACACGATATTCCAAGGAAACGATACTTGTTACTAGGGGGGAACGATACACGATATTTCAATCCCGACGATATTCGATACTTGGAACAGGCGATACTCGATATGTGGGAAGTATCGCGATCTTTGATCTAAGCGATCTCTGGGCCAAACGATACTTGGCTGGAAACGATATACGATACTTGGGATCTACGATACACGATCTCTGAACTGAAACGATCGACGATACACGATATTTGGTAAGTATCGTGATCTCTGAGGAGCGATACACGATACTTGACCCAAACGATACACGACCTCTCACGATACTTGACTAATATGATACTTTGGGTAAACGATACTTGACACACCCGATACACGACCTTCGGACAAAACGATACACGATCGACAACAAGTATCGCGATCTTGAATCAAAACGATACAGGATACTTGCTAGGTATCGCGATCTTTGATCAAACGATACTTCTCAAGTATCGCGATCGGCACGAAACGATACACACTCAACGATACTCGATAGACGATCGCTGGCAAAACGATCTCTGACCAAGTATCGCGATCGATATGAGACGATACACGATCGACGGGAAATATCGCGATACTCGACCACAGGAGCAAAACGATACTTGCTAAGTATCGCGATACTCAACCGCGGGAGTAAAACGATACTTGACCCTTAGACAAATTTTGAAAAATGTTTTTGAAGTTTTGATTTGGACCCCTTGATCTCCTAGTTCCTCTGTCCTCTCCTCACTCTCTGTATCATTCAAAACACACCTTTTACCCCCTGAAAGCTCTAAACGATACCTGGCGCAGATCGTTTGGTTCTAGCAACTGGATTCAAATGATAAATATGAGCAACTGTGAATGTGCTTACCTCAAGCTCTCTCTCTCAACACTTTAATCACACCTCAATCGCTCTGCGCAGCTCACACGACTCGGTCTACAGCTCACGATACTCGACAGTGATTCTCCACGATACTTGCTCAAAACAAGTGATTTTCAAAATGACTCTTTGTAGTTTTTATACTTGGGATTTTCTATTTACTGAAAATGAAAAAAATCAAGACAAGAAGTGAAAACTACTCTAATCTACTCCCTCACTCTTCCTACTCTCCTCTTACTACTCCTAAACCTAAAACTTATCACACACACCTCGGGGATGTGAAGTAACAAGTGCTGAAGTGACTGACTACTTGCCAAAGGACAATTTCACCTCTACAAGTACGATTCGATCACACTCGATCTATAACCATCACGAAGGCACCTTGGTTGAGTGTTCCCCGGCAACGGCGCCAAAAACGTGTGTACTTAAGCCAAGACGACTCAAGGACTTGTGCCAATGAGACTATACTTCAATTGCCACACAAGTGCATATAGTGGGTACTTTAACACACATTTAAATGTCAATCCTAAGGAACGACTTACCAAGTGTATGAAGACGTGTGCACTCGTGATGGGAAATGAAGTGGTTTAGCTAGCATGCATGAGAAAAGACTACTACCTCTCACGCTCACTGAAACACTGAAAGTGTTTGCCGCAAGCCTCTTACAGCAGTTTTGGTATTTTGAGGTTTTCTCCCAGCCCACAACTCCGAATATAGGCAATATGGTACTCGTTTCGAAGCTCTCGACGAGACGCATCCAACGGTGGTGGTTTCACTCAATTCTGACCACTCTGCTTCAAGTAATGGCAAAAACAGTGAATGACGGGAATCACAAATACCCGCGCCACACATTCTCCTAGCTCACGCACGCACTACAGCAGCTCAAAACCAATGGGAAGGGGTAGACAACAGTCCTACACATGCATTTCAAGCATAACACACACGTACCAGAGCGAAATGAAGATCAAAATCAGCAAGAAAAAGGCAAACTCGAAAATTCTGAAGAGCTCTTTCTTCACAATGGCAAGAGTCTTTTACAAAGAGTCACCAAGTGACTTATATACATGAGCCCTAGGTTTGGTCCTTTCACACAAGAGACCAACATTTTATTCACTAAGAGACTAATTTCCTACTATTGTACATGGGTAATCTCTACTCTTCTGAGGGGATGCATCTAGAGGACTCCTCTAGTGCATTTACAATGGAGATATATTACAAGAATGAATATGATACAAAAGTTTGGTGCCCAATTCGGAAAAATTTTGGGGCCCGTCTTTTTCTCTGCTTTGTACTTCTTTAGCTCTGCAACACTAGGGTTCTTCCGGATCTCAAGTTCATCCACTTCACAATTTTGATCAGCCCTTGCAATCCTCTAGCCTCTAGGATTCTTCACTTAAGGTCAGAATTTCTAGAAGACTTTGGCTGGGAAATGACTGAAAAAGAATTTTTTCCAGATCACGATACTTGACTCCAAATTCCACGATACACGATCTCTAACCCAAAAACGATACACGATCTTTGGGCTCAAACGATACTCGATATTTGATCCCAGACGATACTCGATCTCTGTCTCAAAACGATACACGATACCTGATGAAAAACGATACTTGATAGGGAACGATACTTGATACTCGGGAGAAAACGATACACGATACTTCCCCTAAACGATACACGACCTTTGAAGTGGAAACAATCGACGATACTTGAACAAAATGATACGCGATCTTTGGTAAGTATCGTGATCTCTGAGAGACGATACACGATACCTAAGCCAAACGATACACGATCTTTTGATCCAAACGATCGACGATACCTGAACAAAACGATACGCGATCTTTGGTAAGTATCGCGATCTCTGAGAGACGATACACGATACTTAAGCCAAACGATACACGATCTTTGATCCAAACGATCCACGATCTCTGACCCAAAACGATACACGATCTATGATCTCTGGACGAAACGATCTCTGGCCGAGTATCGCGATCGGTATGAAACGATACACGATCGAAGGGAAATATCACGATACTCAACCACAGGAGGTCACGATACTTGCTAAGTATCGCGATACTCGACCGCGGGAGTAAACGATACTTGACCCTTTTTCAAAATTTCTGCTAAGATTTTTCAAGTTTTGATCATACACAGATGTTTTACAAGGTCTCCTACCCTCTCCTCACTCTCTGTATCACCCAAAACACACTTTTTAGTCCCTGAAAGTTCTAAACGATACCTGACGTAGATCGTTTGGCTCTGAAATGTTTCATTTAGATAATAAGGAAAAGGAAAGGAACTCTGTGCTTACCATAGATGTTCTCCCACAACTCCTTAATAACCCAATCTAGCTTCGCGCAGCTCCCAACGCTCAGACTCGGCTCACGATACTCGACAGTGGTTCTCCACGATACTTGCTCAGAAACAAGTGATTTTCAAATAGCAGTTTTTTTGGCTTTTATACTTGGCTTTTCCTATCTACTGAAAATGAAACAACAAGACAAGAAGTGAAAGCTACTCTAACTACCTAGCCTACTCCCTTGCTCCTCCTACTCTACTCATTCTACTCACTTCCCTAGACTAACAACTCACTACACACACTCCAACAATGAGAAGTAGCAAGTGCGGTTGAAAATGACTTACCAAAGAAGAGAAAATCACCACTCCTCCTCTTGCTTCAATGCCAAAAAGCTACTTACCATCACACGAATGCCTCGGTTTGATTCATCACTCCCCGGCAACGGCGCCAAAAAGTGTGTTGACCTAAGTACCAACTTAGGGACTTGCGGAGAAAGAGACTATACCTCAATCCCCCTTCAAGTGCATATAGTGGGGATACACACTTTTAAATATCAATCCAAAGAGTATACAAACCTAGCCGAGTGTATGAGGACATGCAATCGAGTGATGATCAATGCAAATGAACTACTTAAAGAGTGTAAACAAGACAAAGACTTTTCCAAACAAGCTTCAACTGTTGGTCATGGTGTCACGATACTTGGTGTAGCAGCCGTCAGTATTTTGGACTTTTCTCCCAGCTCCGAACTCCAAATATAGCAAATAGCATATGCGTTTCGAAGATCTCGAGAAGACGCATCCAATGGCAATGGTTTCACTCAATTCTGACACTCCTACTTCAAGTTATGAGCATATCATGCCAGAATCCAGGAAGGGCCAAACGTGACAGATCATGACAAATGTTACCCTAGAGCTGATCTAGAAATAGAGAGAACAAAGCTTTGTGCTAAGATGGTCTAATTGGCGCAAGCCATGTTTGAAGCTAGTTGCTTGTTCAATGGCTCTAGCTCCACTGGAACACCATTGCATTTTGACGGTCTATTAGATAGATTGGAAAGGCTACTTGCAAAGTCTGGGAAAGGAGCCTCCTCCCAGCTTGAGGGGAGTGCAAGAGATAGAATAAGCTTTCCTCCCCAGGAAGCTTATGTGCCTAACTCCACTGAACCAGACACTTCTTCTATGAATAGGTATTCACCAGAGTTCCTGAGGGAGATTCAAGAAGAGAAGTGGGCAAAGGAAAGTGAAGCCCCTCCTCCCATTGAACTTGTGGATGACGCACATGATCAATTCCCACAGGACATCCCTTCTATCTATGAAGAACAGGAAAGTGCCCACCCTCATGAGAGGTTAGACTTTGAGTCTAATTCCTTGCAAGAGTTATCACATTTCACAGGCCCATGGGAAACTAAGTCAACATGCATGAGAGCGCCCACGGTCATGATAAGAAATGAAGGTTCGATCATACCTAGGAATACTGAGGTA
This sequence comes from Ceratopteris richardii, assembly GCA_020310875.1. Lineage (NCBI taxonomy): Eukaryota > Viridiplantae > Streptophyta > Polypodiopsida > Polypodiales > Pteridaceae > Ceratopteris > Ceratopteris richardii. The sequence continues at coordinate 170,278 of MU260134.1, read as the reverse complement.
GTAAAAAAACACTAAATGCAGTGCAATCTCACTTTAGAAGAGCTACTCAAAGTTAAGCCAGAAGTGTGGAAACACGTAGCCAAAGAAGTGTGAAACCTAACCAAATCACGTTCCCACGAAGGATCCCATAGAACAGTACCAGAAATACCCTTGGATAAGATAGGAGACATGAGTGAAGGAGAGGAAGGAAATACCTATCTACCAGTTACCCATCAGGGATACACAACCAAGGCAATTTTGGACTCAGGTGCAGGAGTTGCAATTGCTACCACTTCCTTATGGAAGCGTTGGGGCAAGCCAGCACTCAAGCCAACGAGAATGAAATTGCAGATGGCCGATGGTCACATTGAAAGGCCCTTAGGATTGCTAGAAGGAATAACTCTCACAACATGTGGTGTTGAGTTTGAGCATACTTTTGCTATATGCGACTTTAGCAAAAACCAAGCCTACGAGATGATTTTGGGAAGGCCATTTATGCGGCAATTGCAAGTGGTACAGGATTGGGGAACCAATTCCTTATACTTGCAACACTTAGGTGTTACAACCAAAGTCAATCTCAAGGATTACTCTCATAGAGACGTACCGCCCATTCAATGGAATCCCATCCATAGAGCCAAGGATGACACGGAATCAGTGCACTCCATAGGATCAGCATCCTCATGGATGCATGAAGACGCCCACTTATGGAGGTGCAAAGTGGCAGTAGAAGAGGAGAAAAGAGAGAAAGCCAGAGAGATAGGTGCAAAGGAAACCCATAGATCAATCCAAGACCCGGCCTATGCACCCGTAATTTTCCCTGACGAAGAATTTGAGCCTCACGACTGGGCTGAAATTTTAGCAACAATGGATGTAGCCATCAATGAAGAACAATGGACACCCCACTATGATGAGGATGGCTATGACATTTCAGTCTTTTCAATAGAACCGATCATGGGAGATGCAGTGTTAGAAGAATGCGAACCTAGCACTGATGCATTTAAGGATGCAAGTGACTCCGACCTAGAGTCAATCATCATGGACCCACCGTTTGCATCAGAGGGAGAATACTTCTATGAGGTAGAATTTCACCCTCAGAGACATGAAGAGCTCATGAAGGAGGTGAGATTAACCACACAAGTGACCACCAAGAGTGAAGGAAAGAAAAGAAAGAAGAAAGAAGCCACACCGGAGGAAAAGGAGTCCTTGTTTGAGGTGCCGGAAAATTTCAAGAAGTATGAGATAGAAGATAGAAGAGTCATGGTAAGAATGCCTAAACGTGAGGCACAATCAGGAGAGGCCCATGATAGCAAGGAAACTACTAAGAAAATAGTTGTAGCCATAGAACAAGGAGAAGAAAGATGCACCTACATAGAACATGACCTGACGGAAGAAGAAGAGCAAGAGTTGATAGCTTTGCTAAGGGAGTATCGAGATGTATTCGCTTGGAGCTACAAAGACCTAAAAGGTGTAGACCCTGACATATGCTCACATACGATCCCCATGACTTCAGAGGCTAGGCCCTCTAAGCAAAAGCCATACACATACAATGACAACTATGCGGCCAAGATCAAGGAAGAGATAGATCGCTTGGTTGAAGCTGGATTTATCTATGAAATTATGCATACTGAATGGATATCCCCCATTGTAGTGGTGCCCAAAAAGAATGGCAAATTACATGTATGCATTAACTTGAAGAAGGTTAACGCAGCCACTATCAGGGATAGTTATCCGCTTCCTATCACTGAGCATCTATTAGAAAGGGTAGCAGGCAAGGAAGTGTACAGCTTCCTAGATGGGTTCTCCGGCTACAATCAAGTAGCCATTGCACCAGAAGATCAGCATAAGACTGCTTTTGCCACAGAGTGGGGAATATTTGCCTTTCGGGTAATGCCATTCGGGCTTACCAATGCACCTGCTACCTTTCAAAGATTGATGTGTCACGTGTTTAAAGAGTTCTTGAGGAAGAACTTGGAAGACTATGTTGATGATCTATGCGCTCATTCCAACATTAGACAGACTCATATACCCAAACTCAGGCAAATCTTTGACAAATATAGAGAATATCAAGTCTGCTTGAACCCAGAAAAGTGTGTTTTCATGGTCAGGCAAGGCAAGATCCTAGGACATATAGTGTCAAAGAACGGCATATCCACTGACGAAGGGAAAGTGAGAGCCATTGCAGAACTACCTAGGCCAAGGAATGTCAAGGAGGTACAGGCCTTCATGGGGCATTGTGGTTACTACCGCCGGTTCATTCACATGTATGTCGTCATTGCAAAGCCTCTGTATGCCCTTCTAACTAACTTTGAGTGGACTGATGAGTGTGAGAACTCTTTCATGGAGCTCAAACGAAGATTGTGTTCAGCACCAATCTTGACCACACCAGATTGGAATAAGCCATTCCATGTCCATGTAGATGCATCCAATTATGCAATTGGATGCGTGCTAGCACAACCTACGGGTGAAAGTAATATGGATCCTCCAATTGCCTATGCCAGTAGACAACTGAATGCAATTGAACGAAATTATACCACCACTGAACGGGAGGGGTTGGGCATGGTATACGCAGTTAAAAAGTTTAGACACTATTTGCTTGCAAATAAGTTTAAATTTTTTACTGACCATCAAGCTCTGTTGTACTTGGTAAACAAGCCATGCAATACAGGAAGATTAGTAAGATGGTTCCTCTTACTAATGGAATACGACTTTGAGGTAGTGGTGAGAAAAGGCAAGACTCATTTGAGAGCAGATCATCTCTCAAGGCTCACATCAGGAGAGGCCCCACAAGGAGTGTCAAATGACCTACCTGATGCTTACTTGTTTAATTTGGAAGTTGTACCGCAGTGGGCTAAGCCATTATGCCAGTATTGACATACGGTCCTAATCACCCGGTAATGCACACAGAAGATAGAGAGATAATAAGAGCTCAAAAGTATCATATCTTGGCAGGAAGTATGTACAAACATACGGAGCAAGGAGTATTGGCCTGTTGTGTGGAAGAGGACGAGTACGCTAAGTGGTTGCAATTAGCACATGTAGGTGCATTAGAGCAACACTACTCAAAACAACAAACCCTACAGACCCTGAGGAGACTAGGAGTGCATTGGCCAACCATGGAAGTGGATGTCCATAGAATGTGCAAAGAATACCCAATCTGCTGCACTAAACCACCAGTGGAACATGCCACTCTTTATCGAGTGTCTTTAGTGTTAGTAGCCTTCTTGAGGACGAAAACATTCCCTCAAGATATGACTTTGGCCAGACAAAGAAGTTTGGAACAAGAAGCCTTGGATTACACAATCATTGGTGATAATTTATACAAACGTGGTAAAGATGGTTACCTAAGACTGTGTGTACATGAGAGCGAATACCTCAAGATATTAGAGACTGCTCAGCAAGGTGTAGCAGGAGGACACTTCGGTCCAGATAGGGTGATCAAGGCAATATTGTTTGCAGGATTTTCGTGGCCCACCCTTCACATGGATGCACATACCTATGTGAAGAGGTGTGAGGTTTGTCAGCGAACCCAGTATCCCATACGCAAGGATGAGATGCCATTAAAGCCTATGATGGGTGGGCGTGCATTCTCTAAGTGGGGTATAGACTTTGTGGGTCCTATTAATCCCCCAGCTAAGGGTTCACATGTTGAGTATATCATCGTGGCCACAGACTATCTAACCAAGTGGGTAGAAGTGAAAGCCACTACAAAAGATGATACTCAAACAACAGCAAAGTTCTTATTTGAAATGTGTTCACGAGGTACGGATTGCCAATAGAGTTGGTGAGTGATAGAGGCACACACTTCTTGAATGAAGTCAAAGAAAACCTTCTCCAAGAATTCTTGGTGATACATAAGAAGTCTTCTCCCTATCATCCACAAGCTAATGGTCAGGCTGAGAGCATGAATAAGATCTTATGCAATGTGCTGACTAAATTGGTGAATAACAAACGCTCTGATTGGGACAAACAGCTACACCACGTTGTTTGGGCATAGCGAGTTGCCTATAAAACGGTACTCCAAGCCACACCCTTTCAGATGGTGTTTGTCTAGAATGCGGTGCTGCCATTGGATTTTTCGATACCTATGTTGAAAGTAGCACAAGAGCATGATTGGATCGGCCATGAACTCTCCTCTAGAATCTTTGATCTCGAACGTTTAGGTGAGACACGATTGAGAGCTGCAGCAGCGATCTATGCAGCCAAGAAGAGGCAAAAGGTGTATTTTGATACACACTTGAAGAATAAAGGCTTGAAAGCAGGAGATCTAGTCCTAGTCTACACATTGAAGCAACACGCACGGAAACTAGAGAAAAGAGGCTATGGACCAATGATTATCAATAGGATATCCACAAGTGGAGCAGTACAACTAGCCACTCTAGAAGGTGACGTACTACCAAGTTACATAAGCGGATGCAGAGTCAAGTTATATCAAGAACCCTTGACTGAAGAAATGCTCAATCGGCTCAATACTGCAAAGAAACGTAAGGAAGAGGAAAAACGAATTCGAGAAGAAGCACAGGCAGAAGCTTTAGAGCGCATCCGACGAATGAAACTGAGAAGACAAGGTAGAGATCAAGCCATGACTAACAATCATGAAGCTCTAGGTTATCACATATCCATGTGCGAGGCTTCAGGTGAACAGTCCCATAAGATAGTTGATCGACGACCTTTTGTGACCCTAGATATAGGACAAGGAGAGAGTGCAAGGACCGTGAGAGCTTTAATTGATTCAAGAGCCGCCACTAGTGCAGTTCGGCTGTCTTATTGCCAACAATTGCAATTGGAGGTAAAACCCCTAGAGGCATATCTCATAGGGCTAGGAGGAGTTGAAACCCCTTGCATGGGAGAAGTGGAGCTTCCCCTCTACATTCAAGAGGTCCTAATGCCAGCAAAAGTGCTAGTATGTGAAGACGAGGATCTTACCGAACCTCTTGTCTTAGGCCAAGACTGGATCTATGATCACGCAGTCAACCTCAACCTAAGAAGTGGACTTCTTCAGGCATGGGCAGGCCAAAACTATCTTACGATTGAATTAGAAAATCAAGCACTCAAACCATTAGGAAAGGCACCAACTCTTGGTCTCTCCAAGAATCCACATGAAGATAACGATGCTGTTCTTGTCCAGAGTTCTATGGTGCAGAGAATTGTCAATCTTACCGAAGGTACAGGAGTCAATGAGGAGTTCCCAGCTGTTCCAAAGAAGATTCTAAACATGCAGACCAAACATCACACGACACGAAGGAGACCGCTGATCAAGAAGCAGGAGTGCCAACCCGTGCAACACGGAGTACCTCGTGGC
>MU260134.1:152500-160000 GCA_020310875.1 Ceratopteris richardii | reverse complement strand
CGGAGAAAGAGACTATACCTCAATCCCCCTTCAAGTGCATATAGTGGGGATACACGCTTTTAAATATCAATCCAACGAGTATACAAACCTGTTGGAGTTAGACGTCTGCGGAAGCACGCGAACAGCACAAGGAAGAAGAAGAAGCTTGGAGCACAACACACAAGACTGAATGTATTACTAGGGAATGTACAAAGATAAGTAGCCCATTAGGGCGATAGGCGTATATACAAGCCGGGGGAAAAAAACCTCCTAAAGAGGGAAAAAAGTGCCCCGGCAGTCCTAGAGTGTTCACACATCACTACCTAAATATATCAACAAATCCCCCCTGGGAGTGATGCGGTGAACAAGGAGCTGGCACTCATGTATAACGAAGTGCCAAGCTATGTGGAAATCACTCCACAAAAGGAAGTAAGCCCAAAGCTTTGCGGAAAGCTTCAAACTTCTCCCTAGGCAGAGCCTTCGTGAAAAAGTCTGCAATGTTCTCCTGCGTGGGCACATATGCCAAGCTGATCTCCCCAGTAGAGAACCTCTCCCTGACATAGTGATAATGCACCTCAATATGCTTGGTGCGAGCATGGAACACAGGGTTCCTCGCAACTGCCAATGCGCTCTGACTGTCAGTGAAGATGGTGGTGGCAGAAGACTGGCCAACACCCAAATCAGCCATAAGGCGTCTGAGCCACACACACTCAATAGTCGCTGTGAAAGCTGCCCTATACTCAGCCTCACAACTGGAAGTGGCCACAGTAGGCTGCTTCTTGCTCAACCAAGATATACATGAGCTACCAAGCATGAAGCAAAAACCACTGGTGGACACACGAGTGTCATAGCAACCAGCCCAATCTGAGTCAGAAAAAGCATGCAAATCTGGCGGTAGTGATCCCCCCTTGGGATAAAACAACCCAAGTAGCCGAGTACCACTCAAGTAGCGAAAGATGCGCTTAACCGCTTTCCAATGCGTGACTCCTGGGCAATGCATAAACCTGCTCATCTGTGAGACAGCAAACTGAATATCTGGCCGAGTAATGCATAAGTAAATCAAGCATCCAACAGCCTGCTGATAGAGAACAGCATCAAATGCATCTCCAGCATCATGAAGACTCAATCGTAAACCTGTCTCCATAGGAGTGGCAATAGGCTTACAGTCTTCAAGGCCAAAACACTGCAATAATGTGTCAATATATTTCGTTTGACACAAAGCCATTCCACCATCAACGTGCATAAACTGAATGCCCAAATAGTGATGCAAATGCCCCAAATCAGACATCTCAAATGAGGCATGCAAATCAGCCTTAAAATCAGCAATATGTGTCTCAATAGGACCAGTGAGCAGCATGTCATCAACATAGACAACAATGATCAGAAGCACATCATTAGCACGCTTAACATATAAGGTGCTTTCAGTTGGACTATTCTCAAAACCATGTGCAATCAGATAGGCATGTATCTTCTCATACCAAGCACGTGGTGCTTGCTTTAAACCATATAACGCCTTCTTTAACCTGCACACCTGGTTTTCATGCCCTTTCTGCACAAAGCCACGGGGCTGAAAAACATACACTTCTTCATGCAAGTCACCATTCAGAAATGCTGTTTTAATGTCCAACTGATGTACATTCCAACCATGATGGGCTGCAAGTGCACAAATGCTCCGAACAGTAGTCATACGGCATGTAGGTGCAAAGGTCTCATCAAAATCAATGCCTCTTTCCTGCGCATAACCCTTTGCAACAAGCCTAGCCTTATACCTGTCAACTGTACCATCAGGTTTACGCTTCAGCTTGTATACCCACTTAGTGCCAATGGCCTTCTTGCCAGGAGGCAAGTCACATAAAGACCATGTACCATTCTTCATTATAGCATCATATTCACATTGCATAGCAGCCATCCAATTTTCTGAATTTTGTGCTTCATCAAAAGAAACAGGCTCATTCTCATCACAGAGACTAGATGCAGCCATAGCATAGCAATCTGATGCAAAGGAGGCACTATGAGAGCCTGAACAAGTACGATATGACAAAGGTGCATCTAATTTGTTGTCACGCAAAGTCTACACCAGCCATTTTGGCATAGTTTTTGCCTGCTCAATATCAGCTCTCTCATCAGCAAGTGCATCATGTAAATCTGCATCAGAAATGGAATGATCTGCATCATCATATGAAACCTGCAAAGGCTGAGAAGTTGCCTCATTAGAACGAGCACTAGACTGTCCACCTGTAAAAATAGGCATCAAAGTATCATACATGTCTTTGGAGCTAACAGATGTCTTCTTAGTACATGAAAGCAATGGCTGAATAGCATCTTCCACAAAGACAACATCACGGCTAACCAGAATGCGTTTAGTCTGTGGATGATACAGACGATAGCCTTTACTTTCAGAACTGTACCCAACAAAAATACATTTTACTGCCTTATCATCCAATTTTCTGCGATGTTGTTCAGGCACTAATGCATATGCCAAACAACCAAAAACACGCAGATGAGCAACAGATGGCTTGCGGTCATGCCAAGCCTCATATGGAGTGATACACTGCAACGCTTTAGTGGGACACCTGTTCAGTACATATGCTGCACACATGACAGCCTCAAGCCAGAAACTATGAGGTAAAGCCTGACTCTTGACCATACACCTCGCCATCTCCATGAGAGACATGTTCTTCCGTTCAGCAACTCCATTCTGTTGAGCGGTATACGGCACTGTACACTGGTGTTTTATCCCACGTTCAGCCAGAAATGCATTAAAATCTGAAGACATATATTCCCCCCCTCGATTAGAACGGAGGGTGCCCATTTTACATGCTGACAGATTTTCAGCCAAAACCAAAAACTGTTTGAAGCACATGAACACTTCGGGCTTTGCTTTGAGTGGATATACCCATGCATGCTAGGAAAAATCATCAATGAAAGTCACGAAGTAAAGGTAATTTCCAAAAGAGGGTGTCTGCATAGGACCACAGACATCACTATGTACAAGCTGCAATTTCTGCGTAGCCCGAACTGAACCATCTTTTGGAAAGGAAGAACGCTGCATTTTGCCCAAAATACAGCCTTCACAAACATGTTTTCCAGGTGCCTCAAGTTTGGGCAAAGAGGACACCATTTCAGATTTCTGCAGGCGTAACAAACTAGCAAAATTCAAATGACCAAAGCGTGCATGCCAAAGCTTTGCATCTGACATAGCCTGAGAATCATGAACTGCACATGCCGAATCATTCACAAATCTTTCATAGTCTATGAGCTTATACAGCCCACGACATAAAATGCCAGAAGCAATAATCACATTGCCATTTGAGAGATCATGGACTGTACACCTGTCATCAACAAATTTCACAACCAAGCCAATCTTGGCTAATGCAGAAACTGATAACAGATTCTTTTTTATCCCTGGCACAAATAAAGCATCTGACAAAGTGAAAGAACTACCATCAGCAGTAGTCAAAATGATCTTACCAACTCCCATAACAGGATAAGAGCAGTTATTGGCGCATGTGACAGTATTCCCTGTAGGAGCAGGCTCGAGTGAAGAGAAGAAACTGCGCTGCGAGGTAATATGTTTGGTCGCCCCACTGTCAAAGTTCCAAACATCTGAGTCTATTGCAGACATGCACTGATCAGGAGAAGATGGGTCAAAACTGCAGACAGTAGTAAACGCCCATTCTTCTTCCTGCACAAGATTTGCAGACTCTGTTTTTGGTGTAGAGGCCTCTGCAACAACCATTCCAGCCTCTTTCTTCTTTGCCTCTTTAGCAGCCAGTTTTGGACAGTTCTTTATGATATGATCATTGCCTTTACAGTACTTACAAAACAATTTTTTCTTTTCTGATTTTTTCTCATCTTTGTCTTGGTTCTTTGAATGTGCAGCATTTGCAGATTTCTGCTTACTAGTAGAAGAGCTCCATTTTCCTTTGCCCTTCTGACTAGCCAGGAAAGCTTGATCTGCAACACGCATAATGGACCTGTTCTGCCTGGACTGATCTTCCTACAATAGAACAGAGACTAATTCCTCAAATGACAAGGCATTCGGATTGCCTTTCATCATCAACCGAAGAGTAGAGGCAAAACTCTGATATGAATCAGGAAGACCATTCAGAACGGTCTGCACAAGTGAGCTATCTGGTATAACCTCATCAGCAGAAATCAATTGTTCCTTCAGGTCTTTGATCTTTGTAAGAAAACTGTCCATAGAATCACCTTCATTCATGTGCTCACTCTCCAACTGTTTTCGGAGGTAAGCAACACGAGCCTCATTCCTAGCCTGGTACAAAGTGGTAAGTGTATCCCAAGCATCCTTTGCTGTTCTGCAAGAGCGAATGTGAGGAATAATGGCACGTTTGACAGACAAAGCTATCAATGCATGTGCCTGGGCATCTCTGCCATCCCAACGAATCTGCTCTACAGTAGGTGCAACAGAAACAGCAGCACGAACAGGAATCTGCGAAATATCATCTTCGACACCATCTTCATCAGCTTCAACACCTGTATTTGCAGTACCTGTCGTTAGAGGTGTAACAGGACGTCTTTCAACACCCTGCACAATGTTCCACAATCCTTTTGCAACCAGTACATGTCGCATCATATAAGCCCATAATGGGTAGTTGGTACCATCCAACTTATCCTCAACAGCCAACATACGGAATACATCACTGCTTTCAGCCATGGCCAGTGACTAAAATACCTTGATGCAGAAAATTGACTGTATCTAAAAAAGTTGAACGGAACTGCCCAAACGAGTTCTGCTAGACCTGTAGCAGACTTCGAGACGCTTAAACTGGCGAACAGAAACTAGTATATACCTTTGGCACAAAAGGACGAAATAGCCTGCACAAGCGCTGCGATAGTGCGTGCGGAGGCCGAAACGAGCTGATGTCGTGCGAATCTGAGACTGCAAACGGAGGAGTGTCGACGGCGCCCTAGAAGAAGCGACGACCTGCTCTGATACCAATTGTTGGAGTTAGACGTCTACGGAAGCACGCGAACAGCACAAGGAAGAAGAAGAAGCTTGGAGCACAACACACAAGACTGAATGTATTACTAGAGAATGTACAAAGATAAGTAGCCCATTAGGGCAATAGGCGTATATACAAGTCGGGGGAAAAAAACCTCTTAAAGAGGGAAAAAAGTGCCCCGGCAGTCCTAGAGTGTTCACACACATCACTACCTAAATATATCAACAAAACCTTGCCGAGTGTATGAGGACATGCAATCGAGTGATGATCAATGCAAATGAACTACTTAAAGAGTGTAAACAAGACAAAGACTTTTCCAAACAAGCTTCAACTGTTGGTCATGGTGTCACGATACTTGGTGCAGCAGCCATTAGTATTTTGGACTTTTCTCCCAGCTCCGAACTCTAAATATAGCAAGTAGCATATGCGTTTTGAAGCTCTCGAGAAGACGCATCCAATGGCAGTGGTTGCACTCAATTCTGACACTCCTAATTCAAGTTATGAGCGAAATACTGAGTCGCGGGAAATTCGTTCCTACACTTCAGCACTTCCTACACTTCGCACACACATTACCTACAGCAAATAATCACTTTCATGGATAGACAACACTAACTCACACCCTTTCCAAGCAATACACATGCATACAAGCTCACAAAGAAGAAGATACAGAGTGAGGAAGACACAAATTCGAATTTCTGTGCTCTCTATTCTCACAATGGCAAAAAAGTCCTTTACAAAGAGTCACAAATTGACTTATATACTAGTGCCCTAAAAATGGTCCTTTCACACAAGAGACCGGCACTTTATTCACTAAAAGACTAATTTCCTACTATTTTACATGGGTAAATCTCTAATCTTCTGTGGGGATGCATCTAGAGGACTCCTCTAGTGCATTTACAACGGGAAATATATTACAAGAATGGTTATGATACAAAAATATGATGTCCAAATCGGAAAATTTTTGGGGCCCGTCTTTTTCTCTGCTTTGTGCTTTCTTTAGCTCTGCAACACTCTCCCCCTCTTCGTCTCTGTCGTCCCTTGACAGGCTTTGCTTCTTGTCCTCGGTTTGTTGTCTGCACGCATCCAGTGGTTGAAGAAGCAATAAGGATTGTTAGACAATTGGGTATCTTATCCGAGGTTTGTCCTTTGCTTCTGTTTTTGGCTTACTTTAAGAGTTCTGAATACACGCACCCAGTGGTCGAAGAAGCAATAAGGACCGTTAGAGAATTTATTATTTTGTCCGATCTATGTCCTTTGCTAAGGGTTCACATGTTGAGTATATCATCGTGGCCACAGACTATCTAACCAAGTGGGTAGAAGTGAAAGCCACTACAAAAAATGATACTCAAACAACAGCAAAGTTCTTATTTGAAATGTGTTCACGAGGTACGGATTGCCAATAGAGTTGGTGAGTGATAGAGGCACACACTTCTTGAATGAAGTCAAAGAAAACCTTCTCCAAGAATTCTTGGTGATACATAAGAAGTCTTCTCCCTATCATCCACAAGCTAATGGTCAGGCTGAGAGCACAAATAAGATCTTATGCAATGTGCTGACTAAATTGGTGAATAACAAACGCTCTGATTGGGACAAACAGCTACACCACGTTGTTTGGGCATAGCGAGTTGCCTATAAAACGGTACTCCAAGCCACACCCTTTCAGATGGTGTTTGGCTAGAATGCGGTGCTGCCATTGGATTTTTCGATACCTACGTTGAAAGTAGCACAAGAGCATGATTGGATCGGCCATGAACTCTCCTCTAGAATCTTTGATCTCGAACGTTTAGGTGAGACACGATTGAGAGCTGCAGCAGCGATCTATGCAGCCAAGAAGAGGCAAAAGGCGTATTTTGATACACACTTGAAGAATAAAGGCTTGAAAGTAGGAGATCTAGTCCTAGTCTACACATTGAAGCAACACGCACGGAAACTAGAGAAAAGAGGCTATGGACCAATGATTATCAATAGGATATCCACAAGTGGAGCAGTACAACTAGCCACTCTAGAAGGTGACGTACTACCAAGTTACATAAGCGGATGCATAGTCAAGTTATATCAAGAACCCTTGACTGAAGAAATGCTCAATCGGCTCAATACTCCAAAGAAACGTAAGGAAGAGGAAAAAAGAATTCGAGAAGAAGCACAGGCAGAAGCTTTAGAGCGCATCCGACGAATGAAACTGAGAAGACAAGGTAGAGATCAAGCCATGACTAACAATCATGAAGCTCTAGGTTATCACATATCCATGTGCGAGGCTTCAGGTGAACAGTCCCATAAGATAGTTGATCGACGACCTTTTGTGACCCTAGATATAGGACAAGGAGAGAGTGCAAGGACCGTGAGAGCTTTAATTGATTCAAGAGCCGCCACTAGTGCAGTTCGGCTGTCTTATTGCCAACAATTGCAATTGGAGGTAAAACCCCTAGAGGCATATCTCATAGGGCTAGGAGGAGTTGAAACCCCTTGCATGGGAGAAGTGGAGCTTCCCCTCTACATTCAAGAGGTCCTAATGCCAGCAAAAGTGCTAGTATGTGAAGACGAGGATCTTACCGAA
>MU260134.1:110000-147500 GCA_020310875.1 Ceratopteris richardii | reverse complement strand
AGTCTTGACTGCAATGGTAAACTCTGGCCATGTGCGTCTGCGGAGTACAGGAACATAACAGGGGTTATATTTAATAAAAAGAGGCATATTCGTCCAGGTGCGAACCATCTCCGGGTAGGTTTCGAGGAGTCGGATCCTCCAAGTGGGTTGATGAATGGATCCTTTCTTGGCGCTCTCTGGGATATCATCTGGCCCAAATTGTGTAGCAAACGTTGGAGGTTTGCCACATCTATGTTGGATTTCTGCATTGTAGTCCGCCAGGAGTATACAATAGGGCACGTATTGATCATCATTGGTTCCGATCCATCTATGGTGGGACATGCTGCGGAAGTATTCTGATTTAATAATAGTGTCCTCTATCTTTGCCATAGATTGGATTTGAACTGCTACTCGATCTTCATGAGTTGATGCCGTTTTCTCTAGTGTTTGGAGCCACTCAGGTACTTCGATTTCTAGCGTATCCATTCCTTCTGCGGTTTGTTCACCACCTGGCATTGGCATAGGAACGTAAGGTTCCTCATACGTCTCATCTACCTCGATGGGTACCAAATCCTCGGGTTCTGGTTCGACAACTGGAGAGGGTTGCCTTTCATGTGTGAGTAATCTTGCCTGTAATTCGGCCACCTGCTCTTTCAATGCCTTGACTTCCTCTGAAGTCGCGGTCGTTTCTGTGACTTTGGGTGCTGTCTGTTGCTCTTGGAGTTGATTGCGCAGCGCATCCCGTTCCCTTTCCAAGTCATCATGAGCTTCTAATAGATCTGCATAGCTGTCCAAGATGGTCTTCATTGTCTCTGAGGGCACAGCTTTAAACTGCTCTGGATCAATTTCGTGTGGAGAGCCTTCCATTGCAGCTTCTAGATTTGCTTCATTTTGCTGCTGCAATCTCTTGTTTTCCTCAAGGGCGGCCGCCATGTGTTTTCTGAGAAGTGCCAGGTTACGCCGGACTTTGAGATTATCGGCTTGGTATACCTCGAGCAAAGCTTCTAGTTGTTTGGCACCTGATTCTGTCGAGGGTTGGGGTGCCGCCAATAAGGTTTGGTGAGCCTGCTCAAGCGTCGTGTAGCGTTGATTCAGTTCTGCATTTTCTGTTTGTAGAGTGAGAAATTGTCTTTGTAAGTTTTGATGGTGCGTTTCCAGATTCTGATACCGGTTGTCCAGAGCTTTGTACTCATGCTGGAGCTGGTGTACACATTGGTTTAATGCTAAGAATATGTTATTTACATTAAATAATGCTGGGAAGGGTGAAGATGCAGGGGGAATGGGGGCGGGAATGGGAGAGGTGAATGATGTGGATGTACGTGGAGATGTGGGTGGAGGGGGTATGGGTGATGAAGGTGGCATGGGGGGAGGGAGCGGTGCTGTGGCAGGTGATGTTTCCATCGTGTCAACTGTTTGAGTGACTGTGTAGATGGGAATCGTTGGTGGAGTGGATGTGACATCGGTGAACAGGGTGGTGAAGGTGGGCATGGTGACTCCCCCGAATTGGATTCCCGGGGAGAGTGGGATGCCCATGACAACGGTAGTGGTAGTGGATGTGGTAGTGTTAGTGTCCTGCGGTGGAGTGAATTGTGTAGTGTGAGGTGGGGATGGGGGTGACAACGGTGCTTCCTGATATTCTTCTGCTTGCGCTGACTCGCCTGGTGCTGATGTATTGATGTGAATTTGCTTCCCGGACCTCCTGGGACGAACGGGAACTCTTTTTTCAAACCTGTGGATGTAGGCCACTGCCTCATGAATGGCCTCATCCAGTCCCACGGCGTCGGCATGAAGGTTCATGGACTCAATGAACAACTCGTCCACACCTTCCTCCGCTAGCAAGTCGTTCATGAGTCTTTTGCCCTGTTCTAGAGACATCTTATGCTGTTCCTGAACCAGTCGCATGGTTCGATATAGTCTCTTGATTTGCGCCGAATATGCTGGGGCACTTGCTAACTCGGAGAGTTCGTCATATTCTTGGTGTTGTTCTTCGTCGGCCTCTTCTTCATCTCCTCCTGCCTCTTGTTCATCTACATCGACTTCTACAGTTTGTGGTTGGGTGGGGGCCGATGTTGTTTTGGGTCGTGGTTCCTGAGCTCGCGCTGCTTCCGCTTCGAGGTTAGAGTCATAGATTAATCGGGCAATTTCTTCATCCGTGAGGTCCTCAAGAGTAAATCCCTGCGGGAATTCCAAATCGGATGGAATGGGTGGAAACACCAGATTAGGCCCCTCCGTGCTTGGTCTTGGTAACCGGATTGTGAATGGCCTAACTCGTCGTGTCTGGGGAGGAGTGATTTCTGGTGTAGCGGTAGCTCCCCTTGGTTGAGCACAGGGTAGTTGGACTCCCCCCCTCATCTTCTTGGATGGGGGACCTGCTGTTGATAGTCTTCTTTAGAATTCTTGGACTCGGGACCATACGAGTGCCCGCTGAACAGGCACGTCATAAGCCAAGCATCTATAGATTATTCTGGTCAAAGCACAACACCCGTGGAGCACATTCTTCTGTTTCTTGTTCCACCTTTGATGTGCTAGGTGGATCTGGTCTATGATCCAGTGTGGAACATTGATGGGCAGGCTTTCGGTTTCTGCTAGATATAAACTGAACCATATTTTTTTCGGGGGCATTGTGAATCGTTCTTGGGCGGGAAACGCAAAGTGTTGCATGATGGTTCGCAGGTGAAGCGCAATGGTAGGTGTCATTGCTACCATATCCTTCAACTTATTCAGATCCTTGTGCTTCATGCGACCTGGGACCATGGTTTCCTTTTCTGTTGGGATGTGCATGCCATACATTCCCAATGCTTCTCTTACCAGGTTGAGGTCCAGCTTGAACCTTTTAAGCTCATTACCCGGCAACAGTGATGGCAACACAAAGGTGCTGTCGCCTCCTTTGGTCCTACTTGGCGTGATTGTACTGATCAGATATGAACATCGTAAAAAATCCGGCTTTGGTATGTGGGCCCTGAAGTAACTTTCCACACCCGCTTTGACCCAAACTGACCTCATGACTTCGGCATTTTGGTAGCTTTCAAATTCGCGTGTGAAAAAGTGGTATCGACCCCATTTGCCATTGAACTCCAATTCTGCTTCCCAGAAGTAGGTTCCATCGCCCAGTGGTCCAGCAACATCACTGAACCAATGCGCATGCTTACCTACTTGAGAAGTGTGTCCTTGAGGAGGATCCTGGATGGGGAGCACATGCACTTCTTGAAGCTCTTGCGGTCTTGCAGTGAGACGTGGCTCAAGGAGAAGTGTTTCTATGTCCACGATCTGGGGACCAGATCTGGCTTGAGAGCTGGTACCTGCTTCTGCCATGGCCCTGTTTGCTGATTGGTTCTGTGAGAATATAGAACCAAGTGTTAACATTGTAATGGACAAAATAAATCCGTTGTTGTCCCCGTTACAACATTAACATAAGGTAGATGGTGAGTTAGTGGTTAGTAAGTGCATTAAGACAGTGTGTGTAGTTAGTGGTTGTGTTGTCCTAGGAAACTATTGCAGTTAGTAAGTGGGTTATGAATTTACAAATTGGGGTCGGGGGGTTTACTACAGGCCCTAGGCTGCCAAATGCAGTGAATGGGCTTTGCTTTCGGTTTCGGAGAGTCTCTACAGAGCCTTCTCGGTGTCGTGGTTTGAAGATGAGGCCTTTTTGGGACCCATTTACAATTGATTACATGTACGCTCTTGGGTTTTGGTGTGTACATGAGTGTCGAGAACGAGTGAAATCTGGCAGTATGCGTCGCTGCGTTATGCTGTTTAAGTTGTGGCCTCAGCGTAGCTACTTGTGCCATCAAGCAAGCCTTAGGCACCCAAATTTGTCTTGATTGTGAGCTTGCCTTCATCGACTTCTTGGGCACCCAAATAGATTTTACTTTAGCAGAAGAATTTCTGAAAGACTTCTTATTAGCGTTGCGTTGTTGGTCACTAATAAGAGGCTTTGCCCCTGTAGTTGACGGTGGTGCAACCGGTCGTTCGCCTTTCCGCACCCATACCTGGTTTATTTTCTGGGCTGTTCTGCTGCGCAGGTACTTTTGATCTCTGACATAGGTAGTACCCTGCTTCTTCTGCCTTTGATCCACCTTGGGTTGCTGCTTCCTTCCAGCCTTTGGAAAAGAAGGGAGTTCCGTTGCATTCCTGACTTCTTTTTTGCAAATATCATTCCTCTGCAACACATAGTTTTGGACAAGAACAGCATGGTCATCTTCATGTGTACCCCTGGAAGGACCAGGAGTCTGTGCCTTTCCTAGTTCCTTGAGTGCTCCATTGTCTAATTCTACTGTAACTCGACTATGATTGACCCAAACCTGGAGAAGTCCACTTCTTAGGTCTAGATTGACTGCTTGGTCATAGATCCAATCCTGACCTAAGACGAGAGGTTCAGTGAGATCCTCATCTTGACACACTAGTACTTTAACGGTCATTGCCTCCTCGTGAATGTAGAGGGGAAGTTCCACCTCGCCCATGCAAGGGGTTTCCACGCCTCCCAATCCTATGAGGTATGCTTCCACAGGATGGACAGTTAACTGTAGCTCTTGACAGTAAGACAACTTAACAGCGCTAGTGGCAGCACCTGAGTCAATCAAGGCTCTTACGGTCCTTGTACTCTTTCCTTGTCCTATGTCTATGGTTATGAAAGGACGTCTATCAATTATTCTATTCGAGCTTGTTCCTGCAACTTCACACATGGCTATGGGAAATCCTTGGTCTGCATAGTCATTCGCTCCAGGCTGATCTCTACCTTGCCTTCGTAGTTTCATCCTTCTGATGCGTTCTAAAGCCTCTGCTTGAGCTTCTTCTCTAATTCTCTTTTCTTCCTCTTTGCGTTTCTTAGCAGTGTTGAGTCGGCTAAGCATTTCCTCCGTGAGGGGTTCCTGATACAACTTGACTCTGCAACCGCTAATATAATTTGGGAGAACATCACCCTCTAATGTGGCCAATTGTACCGCTCCGCTTGTGGAGATCCTATTGATGATCATAGGTCCGTAGCCTCTCTTTTCTAGCTTCCTTGCGTGTTGTTTCAGTGTATAGACTAAGACTAGATCTCCCGTTTTCAAGCCTTTATCCTTCACGTGGGCATCAAAGTATGCCTTCTATCTCTTCTTGGCTGCATATATCCCTGCAGCGGCTCTCAGTCTTGTTTCTCCTAATCGTTCAAGGTCAAAGATCCTAGAGGAGAGCTCATGACCTGTCCATTCGTGCTCTTGTGCTACTCTCAATGTGGGGATCAGGAAGTCCAAGGGTAGCACAGCGTTTTGGCCGAAAACCATCTGGAAGGGGGTGGCTTGGAGTACCGTTTTATAGGCAACTCGGTATGCCCAAACAGCATGGTGTAGCTGTTTGTCCCAATCAGAGCGTTTAGTGTTCACTAGTTTCGTCAATACATTGCATAAAATCTTATTAGTGCTCTCAGCTTGTCCATTAGCTTGAGGGTGATAAGGGGCAGACTTCTTGTGTATTACCAAGAATTCTTGGAGCAGATTTTCAATCACTTCGTTCAAGAAATGAGTGCCTCTATCGCTTACAAGCTCTATAGGTAGCCCATATCTCGTGAATACATTCTCAAACAAGAATTTGGCAGTTGTTTGAGCATCGTTCTTGGTTGTAGCTTTTACCTCTACCCACTTGGTGAGATAATCTGTTGCCACAATGATGTATTCCGCATGAGAACCTTTCGCTGGGGGATTAATAGGACCTACGAAGTCTATTCCCCACTTAGAGAATGCACGTCCACCCATCATAGGTTTCAGTGGCATCTCATCTTTGCGTATAGGATACTGAGTCCTTTGACAGATATCACACCGTTTCACATAGGTATGTGCATCCATGTGAAGGGTAGGCCACCAAAAGCCCGCAAATAGTATTGCCTTGATTACCCGATCTGGTCCAAAGTGTCCTCCTGCTACACCTTGGTGAGCAGTTTCTAAGATCTTAAGATACTCACTTTCATGGACACACAGTCTCAGGTAACCATCTTTACTGCGCTTATATAGATTATCACCTATGAGTGAATAATCCAGGGCTTCTTGTTCTAAACTCCTTTTCCTAGCTAGAGTCATGTCTGGGGGGAATGTGTTTGTCCGCAAGAATGATACTAGAGGTTCACTCCAATCTGGCACAATGGATACTTGATAGAGAGTGGCATGTTCCACAGGTGGTTTAGTGCAACAGATTGGGCATTCTTTGCACAACTTTTGGACATCCGCTTCCATAGTTGGCCAGTGCACTCCGAATCTCTTTAGAGTTTGCAACGTCCGTTGCTTCGAATGGTGTTGCTCTAACGCACCTACATGTGCTAATTGCAACCATTTAGCGTACTCATCCTCTTCTACGCAACAAGCCAATATCCCTTGATCTGTGTGCTTGTACATGCTGCCTGCCATGATATGATACTTTTGGGCTTTTACGATCTCTCTATTCCGTATGTTCACCACTGGATGATTAGGCCCGTATGTCAATACTGGTACTATTGGCTTGGCCCACTGCGGCACCACTTCCAAATTAAACAAGTAAGCGTCAGGAAGGTCATCTGGCACTCTTTGTGGGGCTTCTCCCGATGTGAGCCTAGAGAGATGATCTGCTCTCAGATGAGTCCTTCCTTTTCTTACCACAACCTCGAAGTCGTATTCCATTAGCAAGAGAAACCATCTCACTAATCTTCCTGTATTGCATGGCTTGTTTACTAAGTACAACAATGCCTGATGGTCCGTAAAAAATTTAAACTTATTTGCAAGCAAATAGTGCCTAAATTTCTTGACTGCATATACCATGCCTAATCCTTCGCGCTCTGTTGTGGTGTAATTCCGTTCAGCCGCATTCAATTGTCTGCTGGCGTAGGCAATTGGAAGATCCATATTACCTTCACCAGTAGGTTGTGCAAGTACACATCCAATAGCGTAATTGGATGCATCAACGTGAACATGGAATGGCTTATTCCAATCTGGTGTGGTCAAGATTGGTGCTGAACATAATCTTCGTTTAAGTTCTTGGAAGGAATTCTCACATTCATCCGTCCACTCAAAGTTTGTCAATAGTCCGTACATGGGCTTTGCAATGACAGCATACATGTGTATAAATCGTCGATAATAACCGCAATGCCCCATGAAAGCTTGTACTTCCTTGACATTCTTTGGCCTAGGTAGCTCCGCTATGGCTCTCACTTTTTCTTCGTCAGTAGATATGCCATTCTTTGACACGATATGTCCTAGAATCTTGCCTTGCCTGACCATAAAAACACACTTTTCGGGGTTCAGGCAGACTTGATATTCTCTACATTTGTCAAAGATTTGTTTGAGTTCAGGAATGTGGGTTTGCCTAACATTGGAATGAGCACAGAGATCGTCAACATAGACTTCTAAACTCTTCCTCAGGAACTCCTTAAACACATGGCACATCAGCCTCTGGAAGGTGGCTGGTGCATTGGTAAGCCCAAATGGCATTACTCTAAAAGCAAAAATGCCCCATTCTGTGGCAAAGGCTGTCTTATGCTGATCCTCTAGAGCTATGGCTACTTGATTGTAGCCCGAAAATCCATCAAGGAAGCTGTACACTTCCTTGCCTGCCACTCTTTCTAAGAGATGCTCTGTGATGGGAAGCGGATAGTTATCTCGAATCGTGGCGGCATTAACCTTTTTCAAGTTAATGCACACACGCAGCTTGCCATTCTTCTTGGGCACCACTACGATGGGGGATACCCATTCGGTGTGCTCAATTTCGTAGATAAATCCAGCTTCAACCAATCTATCTATCTCTTCCTTGATCTTAGCAGCATAGTTATCATTATATGTATAAGGCTTTTGCTTAGAGGGTTTAGCATCTGAGGTCATGGGAATGGTGTGTGAGCATATATCAGGGTCAACACCTTTCAAATCCTTGTAACTCCAAGCGAATACATCTCTGTATTCTCTTAGCAAGGCTATCAATTCGTACTCTTCTTCTTCTGTCAGGTCATGGCCTATATACGTGCATCTCTCCTCTCCTTCTTCTAGGGCCACTACGATTTTCTTGGTAGTTTCTTTGTTATCATAGGCCTCTCCTGATTGTGCTTCTCGTTTAGGCATTCTTATCATGACTCTCCTGTCATCTATCTCGTACTTCTTAAAATTTTCTGGGACCTCAAACAAAGATTCCTCCTCTTCTGGTAAGGCTTCTCTCTTCTTTCGTTTCTTTCCTTCTTCCTTAGGGGTCATATGCGTTGCTAATCTTACATCATTTGTAACTTCTCCATGCTTCTGGGGTTGAAATTCTATTTCATGGAAGTATTCTTCATCTGATGCAAATGGTGGGTCCATAATGATTGACTCTAGATCGGAGTCACTTGCATCCTCAAATGCATCAGGGCTAGGTTCGCATTCTTCTAAAACTGCCTCTCCCATGATTGGCTCTATGGAGAAGACTGAAATATCATAGCCATCCTCATCACAGTGAGGTGTCCATTGTTCTTCATTGATGGCTACGTCCATTGTTGCTAAAATTTCCGCCCAGCCATGGGGTTCAAACTCCTCATCTGGAAAGACTATAGGTGCATAGGCTGGGTCTTGAATGGGTCTATGAGTTTCGTTCGCACCTACCTCTCTGGCTTTCTCTCTCTTCTCTTCTTCTACTGCTACCTTACACATCCATAAGTGGGTATCTTCATGCATCCATGAGGATCCAGATCCTATGGAATGCACCGATTCTGTGTCATCTTTGGCTCTATGGACGGGATTCCATTGGATAGGAGGGACATCTCTGTGAGAATAATCTTTGAGATTGACTTTGGTCGTAACACCCAAGTGTTGCAAATACAAGGAGTTGGTTCCCCAATCCTGTACCACTTGCAATTGTCGCATAAATGGCCTTCCCAAAATCATCTCATAGGCATGATTTTTATTGAAGTCACAGATAGCAAAACTGTGTTCAAACTCGACACCACAAGTGGTGAGAGTTATTCCTTCTAGCAATCCTAGGGGTCTCTCTATGTGGCCATCGGCCATCTGCAATTTCATTCTCGTCAGCCTGAGTGCTGGCTTGCCCCAACGCTTCCATAAGGAGGTGGTGGCAATTGCAACTCCTGCACCTGAGTCCAAAATTGCCTTCGTGGTGTAGTCCTGATAGGTGATGGGAAGGTAGGTGTTCCCTTCTTCACCTTCACACATATCTCCTATCTTATCCAAGGGAATTTCTGGCACTGTCCTATGGGATCCTACCCGGGAATGAGGTTTTGCAACTTCAGTTACTCGACTGGCTATATATTTCCCCGCGTTTGGTCTATCCTCAGGCAGTTCTTTCAAAGTGAGATTGCGCTGCACCTTGGTGTTCGTTACTACCTCCGTGTTCCTTGGTATGACTGAGTCGTCGTTCCTTACCATGACTGTGGGTGCTCTCATACACGTGGATTTTGCTTCCCATGGGCCTGTGAAGTGGGGTAACTCTTGTATGGAATTAGACTCAAAGTCCAATCTCTCGTGAGATTGAGTACTCTCCTGTTCCCCGTAAATGGATGGGATGTCTTGTGGGAATTGGTCGTGTGCATCGTCCACAAGTTCAAAAGGAGGGGCGACCTCACTTTCGTTATCCCATTTGTCTTCTTGAATCTCTCGTAGGAAGTCTGGTGCAAACCGATTCATAGAAGAAGAAGTGTCTGGCTCCGTAGAATTAGGTACATATGCCACCTGGGAAGGAGGGCTTATCCTATCGTTGGCTCTTTCCTCGTTGTCATAGATAGCTGAAGCACAAGCTTCTTGGGGAGGATTACTTATGCTATTACTTTTCCGCACAGGCTCATACGCTCTCTGGGAAGGAATGTGGGTTGCCTGTGGAGGTACATAAGCTTTCGAGAGAGGCACCTGTGACCTTTGGGGAGGAAGATAAGCTCCTTGAGGAGGCACATGAGCTTCCTGAAGAGGCTGGCTTATCCGTTCTCTTGCCCTCCCCTTTTTTTGAGGGATAGGCTCCTTTTCTGGCTGTGCAGTTAGCCTCTCTAATCTTTCTAAGGAGGGGAAGTTGTCTGGTTTAGTGGAATTGGCTGCATAAACTTCCGATGGGGAATGGCTCAGGTTTTTGCTTGCTTTTTCTTTCTCCTGATTTTTTTCTTCCTTGTCAGATCTGGCAATTATCCTCTCTAACTTTTCTAGGAATCCGTCCAAGTGTAATTGCGTCTTGGCTGAGCCCGAGTAATTGAAAAGGCGACTGGCTTCAAACATAGTCTGAGCCAATGCGACCATTTTCGCGCATAGTTTGGTTCTTTCTATCTCTAGGTCAGCTCTAGGATAGCACTTGGCATGATCCGTGACGTTTGGCCCTTCTTGGATTCTGGCCTGATATGCTTTGAGCATCATGTCTAAGTCTTCAGGAGTGGGATCAGCTAACACTGATCCTACTCTTGGGGGTGGTGGGATTTGATGAGGCGGTGGGGACGGTGGTGAGTCGGATGGAGATGGGAGTGGTGGAGGCGGGGTGATGTGAGAGGGAGTTTGAGCTGTGAGTTCAGTTATCCTCGCTTTGGTTTCTCTTATGCTTTCCTCAAGCTCACTCATCTTTTTGGCCCATTGTCGTTTCATTCTTTCTCGACTATCTTTCCATGCTCTAGTCCTTTTCTTTGTTACGCTCTCGGTTTCACTAGCCTCTGGGCCCTTTTCCTTGCTTGTCTCTTGGTTTTGCTGTAATGCCTGAGCTCTAGTGACTGCCTGCACTGGTGCAGTGGAAGTGACGCTTCCTGAGGGATCTACCACCAAACCGATCACATTGATAGGAGTGATTTTTGGCATATTATTGGGGTTCTTAGGACAATCTCGTAAGAGATGTTCTTTTCCACAATCTTGGCAGAAACCTTGGATAGTCACTGACTGGGGTTGTGTAGGTGGAGGCAAGGGACAATCACGAATGAGATGATCTCCTTGGCATCTGTAGCACGGTCCTCTTGGGAATGGAGGTCTTACTTGCCTAGGTTGAGGCCTGGGGTTGGGGTTTGCATACATGACGTTCGTGTAATCTGACTCCCAACTAGGTTCACTTGGTTCTTCACTATAGTAAGACTCACCATGTTCTGGAGACTGCATGTAGTAAGCCTGGGGACTATCGACATGTGTAGAATCAAAGCTATGGTCACTTGGGTCACTTTCTGAGATCAATGGGGTTACTGGTACAATGGCCCTATTCAGGTTTTCTTCTACAACAGTATACTTTACTGGAATCACGTTAGCGGGGTTTGGAGGCTGTTGAGCCAGCACCGGTTGGGGTCTCTGTTGGGCCTGATATTGTGGTTGGTAGGTTTGTTGGGGTCTAGCATATTGTGGTGGTGGATTTTGGTTTTGGTATCTACCTTGTTGGTAGGGTTGCGGGTAGGGTTGCCTAACAGTCTGCTTGTTGTATGGGCAATCTTGCGCGGTGTGGTTGGTGTATCTCCGTTCTATGGTGCAGTACTGGCTACTAGGGTTTACTTGGGGTTGAGCCATAATGGGACAGACGTTCGCCATATGGTCACCACCGCATGTATAGCACCTTTTTACAGGAGCAAACCTTGGAATTTGTTTGCTAGTCACACCTAATTTCTGAGCTACCTTCTCAGCGAGTTCCTCGATTGATGTAGATTGCATGGAAGAGTGGCTAGATGCGCTATCTGAATCTTTATAGATTTTGGAAAGCTCTAGCTCTTCCCCTAGGTTATCTTCAATGTCAATGCACATGCGTACACACTCTTCTATCGTCCTAGGGTCCTTCAGATACACATAGGATCTCAATTTCGTACTCAGCAATCCATCAAGGAATAAGGCTACTTGTTTAGCAGATGTGGGTAGCTCCGAAATAGGGCACCTTTCAAGATATTGTCTAAATCTTCTTCCTGCAAGTCTCACAGTCTCTTGGGGGGTCTGTTTGAAGCTGTGGATCAATGAGGAGGTATTGTGTCTTATGCCGCTCTTAGAGAACTCTACAATGAATGCCTCTAGGAGTTGGTCTATGCTCCTGAACTGACGCTCATCTAATGGCTGAAACCATGTAAGTGCCGTGTTCCTAAGGGTTAGACCGAAGGCATTGTACTGCGTGAACAGATCTTCCACTTGTTCAGCTCTCAAGACTTGCTTGAACTCTGCCACATGATCATAGGGATCTCCTGTGCCGTCAAAGTAATTCTTCATGGACTTAACTAGCTGGGTGGGTCTCAAAGTTCTTGTATGCTCTCTAGGCCTCGGTAGAGGGAATCCATCTACATTTCTTTGGTTCCTGTGGACTCTATGCATCTCAGGTTCTACCCTATTCGTCTCTGTTCTCGTTCTTTCTCTGCCCACGGGGTTGGCGAAACTTACTTCTGGTTTGTCCCTACTTCTATCTCTTTGCGTACCATGAGCTTGGGAAGTTCCAGCCCCAGGGTGACCATAGGATACATTTGATCTCGGTTGGGGGAAAATAAATTCACCCTTCCAAGTGTAGGCATGCCTATCATTTTCTGTCACCACAAAGATCCGTTCTGAAGCATGATCTAAGTAGATCACTCTGCCTGGGCTATCCGGATCCTTAAGCTCATAGATCATGATATTTCCTATGTCTGTTGGCTGATTAGACTTATACCTCCAAAAGGCTTCATCAGTTTCTCGATTGAGGAGCAACTCTATGCTCTTGTTGTCTTGGGGGACCCATTCAGGCGTGATAATCCTAGTGAGAACTGATTTACCTCGAGGGGTTCTAGGTTCCGCACCCATGTTCCCTTGTTCTAGGTCACCTAAATCCGCTTCTGAGATTACATTCCCGAAGTCATCTGTCCTATCAGGGTGACTAGTGACAACATATATAGTTCCTTCTTTGTCCAGGTATGCACCATTTTCAAACTTGACAGCTGGGTGTTCTAGTCCTATGGATTGGTCAGGGTTTTTAATCTGGACCACGGGTCTTCCTAGGCCGTCCTCATAGATGCTAGCACCTAGTCGGTTGGTCCTAAGATATTCCAGCTGTGTTTTGTAAGGGCCTTCTACCCTGTACAAATAAGGCACTCCTGAACTTCCCGTAGGTCTGTCCATGCCTTGAGACATTTCTGACTCACTGGTCTCAGAGCTAGGGTAGTATGAGTGGTGGCTCAACTGCTGGGCCCAAGACCTTGCAGTATGATTGACACTAGCCTCTGAAGACCTAAGGCTTTGTCTTTCCCTTGCTAAATGTCGTCCTGATCTAAGGTTCATATGCCTAACTGATTAGTCCAAATTTTTTTTCCAGAGTACAACCTCGTTGCCGATCAATTGGTACCAGTCACTTGGTTCTTTTTAGTCAATTATTGTGTTTATGGTCTTGTCTGATATCACGTCGTCAGGAACACTTGAATGTTCTTCGTATTTTAGGTTGATCGTTCCACGTTAGATTCTTTTCCTTTAGGTTATCGACAGTACAGAGATTATGTTTTTAACTTGAACTTGAGTTTTTAGGTAGTCTTCAACTTGATAACTGCCTATCGTCGCCCTGACTTACTCCTATCTCTACTCGTTCTTGGCTTGAGCTAGGAAATGACAGAGGGAGTTGAGAATAATCCAACCTTACTTGTTGATCCCTTGCTTTTTGGTGTTCAAGAACCCAGTTCTCAAGCTTGCAAAGAAACCTTACTTTGTACGCTCTCTGTTGCTCTCAATGGACCTAGAAAAGTCCCACGGTTAGCTCAATGCTTAGATTCAAGGACACAACCCACAATTTTCATTCATGTAACATATACACATATTTGCATTGTGACTTTTTAGGAAAATAATTCTAAAGACCCCTGACTTTGAGCCCCCTGGGTATGGTCAACTTCAAAATACCCTCTCTGAAAATCAATGCATTATCTTTATAAAAAACAGTTGAGGGCGCGTAGTATATGCCACGAGCTTTCCAACAAGCCCAAGAGCTCAAAAATTGGATTTCGTATGAAAAAGTTAGGACTGTTCAGGGTTTAGGGAGTTAAATCAGGATTCAATACAAGCTAACAGTCAAACAGGAATACTCGAGTAGCTTGTGGCACGGCCTATCAATGCAATACTACACCCTAGAGTTTGTCCCACACTTAATCACAATTTAGACCAATCACTTTGCCTTAAAAATTTGACCTAATTTGCCCTTCTAACGCGTTCGCAAAGTCTGTCGGTCGCGATTGACAGGTCAGTCGCGATCGACGTGTCGATCGCGATTGACAGGTCCGTCGTGGTTTGTCGATCGCGATTGACAGAGCGATCGCGATTGACACGTGGCCGAAAAGTCAATCAATCGTGGTCAAAGCGTCGTTGACTCTGTCGGTCGCGATTGATGAGTCGATCGCGATTGACAGGTCGGTCGCGAGGGTCTGTCGATCGTGGTCAAACAGTCGTTGACCGTGTCGGTCGCGATTGACAGAGCCGTCGTGGTCTGTCCGTCGTGGTCAAACAGTCGTTGACCGTGTCGGTCGCGATTGATGAGTCAATCGCGATTGATGACTCGATCGCGATTGACACGTGTCACGCGTATAGTCAGTCGGTCGTGGTCAATCGGTCGTTGACTCTGTCGGTCGCGATTGACAGAGCCGTCGTGGGCTGTCGGTCGCGATTGACGTGTCGATCGCGATTGACAGATCTGTCCGTCGTGGTTTGTCGATCGCGATTGACAGAGCGATCGCGATTGACAGAAATCTGTGGAATTTCAAAAAACTAAACACATTTTTGGGAAGCTCTAGGCCTGTAGGTCATGGATATGCACTTTGTTTAGCAATTAGAGCCATTTTTCAGTCGGTCGCGATTGACAGAGCTCGGCGACACACAGACAGTTACTCGGATTTCCGTACCTGCGCAGGGTGCTGGGGATGATGATGCGGCCTGTACCTGCAGAATACTCACAAAACATGCAAAAAACAGCACATGCAAATTCGCTCTCTCGCTCTCTCTCACAAGTGAAATGAGGGAAATGAGGTGGAGATGGGGATATGGTCAAAAAACTGAAATTTTCGCGATGATGGAGATGGACGTGGGAGATGGTGATGATGATGATGGTGATGAAGATGGTGAAGAAAGTAAAAGAAAATCGATGAGAGTGAAGAAAATACCTACAACTCCAACGCGTCAACTCTACGTCTTACCATCACACGCTCGTCCTCAAAGCTCGATCCCCGGCAACGGCGCCAAAATTTGGTGTAGCTCAGTGATGAGTAGCACCTCCTTTAATGTCAATCCGGGAAGATGTGAGGATGGTATGAAGACCTCGGGCAAGTGGCGACACAAGTGCGTGAGTGAGAAGCACACAAGCATGCACACACATACACACACACGCGCACACACGGCAAGACAAAGAGAGAGAATCAATGGAGTTCTTTAGATTACTTTCAATAGCTCTTACAAGTTCGTTTCAATTACAATCTAACCTCAAAAATGAGCTCTCTAGCTCCTTTTATAGTTTTTGACTAGCTTTTGGCCCTGTCCAGACCTAGTGTCCGGCCTAGTTAAAAATTAGGTTCCAGGGCTTATTTGGGGGCTCAAACGAGATCTAAAAATTATGAAAATTGGTACGCAACTACTTCTAAGGCTCCTCAAGCTCAAGGACTCCTTGGCTTGCACAAAATGGAGCTACAAAAATGTGAAATGAGATTTACAATGATTATTAGTGATAAAAATCACTGTTGTTGTAGGGATTTCTTCTAGTGATCTGCCATACATATCTTCAAGCTCCCTACTTGCTCTTCTTCCCTGCATGTCCATCTCTCTGATTTGCATTAATGTCTTGAAAAAATATTGGCCTACTTGCCAGATCTTCTTTGACTGCCCTGTTTGCTTGTGCTGTCCCTTCGCTCGCTTGTGCTGTCCCTTCGCTCTGACTCCCTTCTTTGACTTTCACGTCTTGTAGGTCCTGATGTACCAAGGCTACTGCCAACAAGGCCTATGTAGCAACCATTCCAGCCTCTTTCTTTTCTGCCTCTTTGGAAACTAGTTTTGGACAAATCTTTATGAAATCATCATTTCCTTTACAATATTTGAAAAATTGTTTGTACTTTTCAATTTCCTTCTCATCTTTGCCTTCCTTCTTCAATTGTGCAACATTAGAAGATTTGTGCTTACTACTAGATGAGCTCCATTTGCTTTTGCTCCTCTAACTAGCTAGGAAATCTTGATTTGCAATATGCATAATGGACCTATTATGACTAGAGTCATCTTCTTACAACAAAATAGAGACTAACTCCTCAAATATTAAGGCATTTCGATTTCCTTTCATCATCAATCGAAGACTAGAAGCAAAAATTTGATATGAATCTTGAAGAATATTAAGAATAGTATGTACAAGTGTTGACCTAAGTACCAACTTAGGGACTTGCGGAGAAAGAGACTATACCTCAATCCCCCTTCAAGTGCATATAGTGGGGATACACGCTTTTAAATATCAATCCAAAGAGTATACAAACCTAGCCGAGTGTATGAGGACATGCAATCGAGTGATGATCAATGCAAATGAACTACTTAAAGAGTGTAAACAAAACAAAGACTTTTCCAAACAAGCTTCAACTGTTGGTCATGGTTTCACGATACTTGGTGCAGCAGTCGTCAGTATTTTGGACTTTTCTCCCAGCTCTGAACTCCAAATATAGCAAATAGCATATGCGTTTTGAAGCTCTCGAGAAGACGCATCCAATGGCATGGTTTCACTCAATTCTGACACTCCTAATTCAAGTTATGAGCGAAATACTGAGTCGCGGGAAATTCCTTCCTACACTTCAGCACTTCCTACACTTCACACACACATTACCTACAGCAAATAATCACTTTCATGGATAGACAACACTAACTCACACCCTTTCCAAGCAATACACATGCATACAATCTCACAAAGAAGAAGATACAGAGTGAGGAAGACACAAATTCGAATTTTTGTGCTCTCTATTCTCACAATGGCAAAAAAGTCCTTTACAAAGAGTCACAAATTGACTTATATACTAGTGCCCTAAAAATGGTCCTTTCACACAAGAGACCGGCACTTTATTCACTAAAAGACTAATTTCCTACTATTTTACATGGGTAAATCTCTAATCTTCTATGGGGATGCATCTAGAGGACTCCTCTAGTGCATTTACAACGGGAAATATATTACAAGAATGGTTATGATACAAAAATATGATGTCCAAATCGGAAAATTTTTGGGGCCCGTCTTTTTCTCTGCTTTGTGCTTTCTTTAGCTCTGCAACACTCTCCCCCTCTTCGTCTCTGTCGTCCCTTGACAGGCTTTGCTTCTTGTCCTCGGTTTGTTGTCTGCACGCATCTAGTGGGTGAAGAAGCAATAAGGACTGTTAGACAATTGGGTATCTTATCCGAGGTTTGTCCTTTGCTTCTGTTTTTGGCTTACTTTAAGAGTTCTGAATACACGCACCCAGTGGTCGAAGAAGCAATAAGGACCGTTAGAGAATTTGTTATTTTGTCCGATCTATGTCCTTTGCTTCTATTTTTGCCCCTCGGTATTCTGTATATCACATATCTGGGTTGTTGTATTCAGTTGGGTTGCCACGCACGCCACCAGTGACCTATATCTTGCTTGTGGTTCTCTCATTTGTCTTGGTTGCAAACATGTGACCCCGTTGTATTGCTTTGAGCCTGTTTACTTTCTTCCACCGTGCAGGACCTGGATGATTTGCGTTGTTGCCTGATGCGTGCCCCTGCGGGGCTCTGTGCAGAGATGGGTGTTGCGCCCCTGCGGGGCTTCCTGCAGAGATATGTCTTCAAATATTTCTTTTTAGTGAAGCTGCTTCTTTCGTTGTCTTCTTCTTTTCTTTCTTTTACTTGATTCTCCCTCAACACTACCCCCCTCCTGGACTCTGTCGTCCCCGACAGGCTTTGATAAGCGACGGGCATATGTTTTATATACTTTTTGCTCTGTATCATTTAGCAGATTGGCTTCACGTATCATGAGTTGTTTCCATTGTTCTTCCTTCACACCGTCATTGGGTGGCTGTCTGTGATCTGCGAAGAAGCTAAGTTCATATGCCACTAATCTGGCATTTAAATTTGACGACATCTTCAAAAAAATTTCTGAATCAATCTCAAAAAATCCTGTAAAGAATGCTTCTTCAAAAGTTTGCATATATACACTTGGCAAGAACATTAATCTGGAATAATACGCCATTATTGTGGGGCGGCTAGGCATAACTGATAGATAAAAAATGAGGATTTCTGTGCCCTGGTTAATGCCGATGAAATTCAAAAAAGTGTAGGCCGCATGCTTGAAGACTTTCAAAACTGTAAGTATCATGCTAAGTATTTTATTGGTCATTTTGACGGTTAGGTCAGGTACCGTCGCATAATTTTGCAGCCAAAATTCGATTGTTTTAATCATATATTCTTCTGTTGGCAAGTAGTTATGTGGCGGGCTCGGAAGCATAGGATAATTAAGCCACTGTTTATTTATAGTGCCATTCTTTTGCATATCCAAAAATTCTCTGGTATCCCTTCTGCGTGGTATAGGACAAAATGAAGGGTTTACCTGTAATAAATAAGGTGCTGCTTGCCAATGCACCCGTAGTGTGGGATGTTTCTCCAAAAATTTTCTTCTCCAAATTGGTTGTGCAGCTTCGAACTCTTCTTGACTGTATGTGAATGTGTCTTGTGTAAAATTGAGCTGCTCATCGGGACTCTTCTTTGTGGTCTTCTTTATGTATCGTCTCGTTTTCTCTTTCAATAATCCGTATGGAATATTGAAAGGCTTCATTATCTTGTCCAGGTCTTTACCTTTGATCTTGGCCTCTTTCATTACCTTGATGACTTCATTTTCAAAATTCTCCGTCAATCGGGACACCACTAGTGCCCGTTCCTTCTGACTTATTTCTGCAGTGTATGGCATTGGATGATCATCATGTATGTCTGCCAACTGCTCATGTAGTGGAGAATGACAAATCGGGGGAGATAGAGGACGTACCTCTACCTCGTCAGTAGGATTTTCCTTTATTGGCTCTACTGGTGTCCCGATCGGTGCTTTCTCTTTTATTTGAGTCTTTAACTGTGCTATGCATTCATCTTTCTCTTTTACTTCTTGCATGGCTGCCCTGAGTGCTTCTTTTGCTGCAAGTAACTCATTTCCGATTTCAGCCACATTATCCATGTTTTCACTGTAGCTTGTTGCAAGTTTTCCATGTGCTATATTTAATTGCTTTTTTAATTCATTGATTTCTTGAATGTGCGTCCGTTCTGATTCTTCTCTCACTACGCGCTCTTGTCTCAGCAAATCTGTATATTGTGCGATATGATCTCTTAATTCTTTTTCTTTGGTTTCTGAGGATTCCTGTTGCTCGGTCGGTTGATCATATAATAATGATTTTATTAATTCTTTATTTCTGCTTCGCAATGTGTCATTTTCTTCCATGTATACCTTGAGCTGTGTCTCTAGTAGAGTACTTCTAGCTCTCATTCTTTCTTTGTCAGCTTCGCTGGCATCATGTAATTTTTGTAGTTTCACGAGCTGCTCTTGCAGTTGGTGATGCTGAGTGATTAATGATTCATATTGAGTTTTGGTTTCGAGCAACTCAGTGCTTTTGTCCATTATCTCCTTTTGTGCCTGGATGAGCTGTGATGACAGTTGTTCGCTCATTATCTGGAATTGATTCTTTTCTCGCATGGCTCTATCATAGTCTGCATCTATATCCATCATTTGCTGTTGTGTGTCCATGGCTGTCTGAATCATTTGTTTCACTATAGGTTTCAGTTGAGTAACATCCACATTTAGCCATGTTTTTGGTATACTTAGTTCTTCACCGGTCGTGACATCTTTGCCCTGTGCCACATGTAAAGTAGTGTCATGGGGCTGCCTAATCTGAAGCTGGATCCTTGGCTCAGCCACCATGTTTTCTTGATTTCCTTGAGGTGTATCATCTGGCACCTCGATCACAATTTGTTCTTGGTTTTGTAGCTCCTCCGAATTCACGTTCATTGGAGTTTGGATTTCCTCTTTGATAGGTGGTTTTACATATGTAACACTGGTTGTATCTTCCTTGATGCTGATCTTTGTAGTGTCATTCAATTGAATGACATGCTCCGGTTCAATAGATTCTTCTACTCTTTTTTCCTTTTCTTGGTTGTCCGGCGTCACTTCCACTTGATTAATTTCATTCCATTCTTCTTCTTGAGTTTCTGTTCTTATATCAGTATTCAGAGTGTCTTTTTCAGGACTGGATTCCGTATTGGTACTAGAATCATCTATGCCTAGCTCTTTGTATCTTCCAGCTTGTTTAGGAGTCTTCTCTGTACTCCATTGTTGTTTGTCTTGATTTGCCTGTCTATAATGATGACCTTGAATATTCAAGTTTACCTGCCCTTGCATATATTGATGGGTCTCTTCGAGGGCAGCGGAAAGATCTCTCCTAGTAATAGGCATTTGAGCCGTCGTGATCTTCAGTAATAGATGTGTTCTCTTTGATTGCGGTGTAGCTTGGGCTTCCTCCTCCCGTAGACGCTTTGTACCCCTCATGGGTTTTTGTGAGCTGGTTCCAGCTTCTTCAACCATAACAATTGCTTTCTTTTTCTTAGGGACTGTCGCAGATTTTGCATACTTGGCTAGCCCTTCTGATGTCGGCATCTCCCGTAAGCAATTTTTCATATCAAGGGCTTCATATATCAGTAATGTTAATGCAGAACTGCCATTCAAAAACTTTTTCTGGCCCCATTTCTTCTGGGCTTCAAATAGTCTTTCTTGGATATACCCTGTCAGATTCACCTTGTTCCCAATTTGTCTCATGGCATGTGATAGTAGTTGTACTACGATCTTTTGTGGTGCCGTGTATCTGTGCATACTAGGGAAACAGAAATGTTGATGCACAAGACGGACAGCGTCTTCGAGGTCTATTCTGTTAATCTCCACAAAGGATCTCTTCTTAGGATCATGACATTCCTCTTTGACACTAGTAATTCCGTCTTGATTCCATCCAAAAGCTTTATTGATCAGTTCATGAGTGAATTGGATGGTCTTCCATGTCCCTACTTTATCCAATACTCTGGCTTCCGGAATTGATATTTTTGTAGCTGCAGGTTGCATGGTATTCATTACTTGAGCACACCTCTGAAAATCTGGAACATAGATTGGCAATTTGAGAAATGCCTCTAGGCCTGCCTGCTTCCATACATCTTCAATATGCGGTAAACCTTGGATTATGGTCTTGAAATCTTGAGACATGATAGGGAAGTAGTGATCCCTATCCATAATCTTGATAGTTGCCATGAAAATGAGTTCCGAGACTGGTTGGTCATCCCGAAACCAATGGCCTCTGACTTTTGTTACTGATTCCAATGGAAGAAGTTGGACCTCTTCCACTTGTGTAGCTTCGGAATTGGTAGATGCCATCTGCACTCAATATAGAGTATGAGTTAGTGGCCATATAGTATCAGAAATCCTCCTTTATAAGCTTGATATTGCTCCGAGTGAATGGTGTCGTCCCTTTCCCGTGGGTGTGAGAAAGGTAATACCTGGATTTTTCACTTTTTAGAAATTTTTATATTTTCATCTGAAAAGGAAAACAGAAAAGTTAGTTCATAGCCGAAGCAGTTATTATTTTAAATTGATTTTATTAATGTATGTACAGGTGCTCTCCTATTTCCCAAGAGGAAAATGTGCTTGACTATCCTGAAATAGAAGAAAGATGTGTCGAATGCTTGGCCTTGTAATGTGGCCCTATCATGCATACTTTGAGTATTGATAACTCCTCATGTGTGCAATCGGAAGTAGTCGTTTGATGCATGCCGTCTGTCCTGTCTTTCGGCACCCAAATTTGCTTCATTCTGGTGGGATGTAGTGTACTCTCCACCTTTTTGATGAATGTGGTTCTTCTCCTGTAGTAAGTCTCCTTTATCTGTTTTGGGGATCTCAAATTGGCTTGTATTGTGTCTGCAGACTCCTTCTTTTTCCAATAGCTATTCTTATGTGGCTGTATTGCTCGTAGACCCTTTTGGTTCTTCTTATGCTGAGGTCCATCGTGTCGGCTTAGCTTCTTTGGAGCACATGATTTAGGGATCCTTATTTGCGATCGATCCGGTTGAGCGGCTATTACTTTCCTTGGAATCCATATTGTAGCCCTTCGTTGTTGACTTTGCTACTCAAAATGATTTGCGTTGTTACTTGCTTGGTTGCTTCAATGTCGATACTGCTTCTGTTGTCGAAGATATTCCCTCACTTGATCCTTCCTTATCCAAGCTTGTTGAGTGTACGGAATAGGGTATATTTTAATAGGTACAGGCTTTGAGTTAGTCAGAGGACTAGACTCTCTTGTGCATGGTTCTTCACTGTGGTTGTCTTCGGAATGATTGACACTCTCGTGACTTGCTAGACTAGAAGATGGTGTGCAAGTAGAACTCAATGTGTCTGCACATATAGTAGTTGACGAAGAGGTTTCGATAGTGCTAGTGAACATACATTCATTACTTGGTTCGTTGGAATGAACTTCTTTTTCTTTGCTCACAGATTTGATTGGTCGTTCGTCTAGCAGACTGAATACTTCACGATGTCCTATCCTGGCTGAGATGTATCCTAAAGCCAATTGAATGGTCACCTCATATTCGTAAATCCAGTCTTGACCTAACACTATCTCTTCAAGTAAATCCTGATCATGACACACTAATAGCTTTTGTTCCATAGTGTTGTTGCCAAGATGCAGAGGTAAGGTGATCTCACCTATACATTGAGTGATTGTTCCTCCTATTCCTATCAGCTGTGCCAACGATGGGCGTACTTCCTCTTTGAGTTTCTGGGTCAAAGAAAGTTTGATACAGCTTATGGCAGCTCCTGTGTCAATGAGAGCATCCACCAAGTGGTACTCCGTTTTACCTGCTCCCAAATTTAAATACGGTTGCGTTCTCTGTGAACCTAGGTTTTGAGTGGCTCTAAAATTAGCCATTGGGATGAGTTCTTCTCCTAGTCGATATCTCTCATCTCTCCCTCTCATCCACTCTTTCCGTTTCTTAATTCGTTCTAGGGCTTCGTGTCTCGCTTCTTCTCGTTGCCTTTCCTCCTCAATGCGTCGATTCTTGCCTTTGATTAATCGAGACATTGTTTCTTCTGTCAATGGTTCTAGATATTTTTTTATTCAACATCCACTGATGTAGTTTGGTAATACATCCCCATCTATGGTTGCTAAGCTGATGGCCCCACTTGTTGATATGCGATTGATGATTAATGGGCCATATCCTCTCTTCTGCAACTTTTTAGCGTGTTGTTTCGAGGTATATACCAGAACTAAATCTCCTTCCTTCAAATTTTTGTCCTTAATGTGAGCATCAAAATAGGCTTTCTGTCGTCGTTTAGCAGCATAAATGCCTGCTACTGCTTGTAACCTAGTTTCGTGAAGTTTTTCTATTTGATCCAATTGAGCTGATAGTTCATGTCCCGTCCACTCGTAAGTTGTTGCTACTCTGAGAGTGGGAATTAAGAAATCAATTGGCAAAATAGCATTTTGTCCATATACTAAGTTAAATGGAGTAGTGCCTATGGCGGTTTTGTAGGCTACTCGAAATGCCCATAAAGCATGATGTAATTGTTTATCCCAATCTGATCTACCATCGTTAACAATTTTTGTGAGAACTGTACACAAGATTTTATTCGAACTTTCGGCTTGTTCATTGGCTTGTGGGTGATAAGGAGCGGATTTCTTATGAATTACCAAGAATTCATTCAGTAGGGCTTCTATAACTTCATTCACAAAGTGCGTACCTCTATCACTCACAATTTCTATTGGTAGTCCAAATCTAGTGAAAATGTTCTCAAAGAGAAACTTGGCCGTGGTTCTTGCATCATTTTTCTTGGTTGCTTTGGCTTCAACCCATTTGGTCAGATAGTCTGTGGCTACAATTATATATTCAGCATGGGATCCTTTCGCTGGTGGGCTAATAGGTCCTATGAAGTCTATTCCCCATTTCGTGAAAGCTCTGGCACTCATCATGGGTCTCAGTGGCATCTCGTCTCTTCTAATTGGATATTTCGTTCGCTGACACGTATCACATCGTTGCACATATGTTACAGCATCTTGATGTAGAGTTGGCCACCACATTCCCGCAAAGAGGATCATCTTTGTTGTTTTATCTACAGAGAAGTGCCCTCCTGCAGCTCCTGTATGTGCCATCTCTAAGACAGAAAGATATTCGTCTTCATGAATACACATTCGTAATTGATTATCTCTCCCTCGCTTGAAAAGTTGTTTTCCTATAATGGCATAATCCTTACTTTGTTCTACAAGTGCACGTTTCCTTGCTGAAGTGGCTCCTTCTGGGTATTCTTGAGTCTTTAAGAACTTTACCAGAGGCATGCCCCATCTCGGTGCTATTGTGGAATAGCATAGAGTTGAGTTCTCATCTGGATTTTGTTCTTGACAAATTTGGCACGCTGACACATAATTATGTGCGTCTCTCTGCATGGTCGGCCAATATATGCCTAACCTCTTCAGGGTTTGCCATGTTCCATTTGCATTCAAATGAGTTTTCCATTGATTTACATGTGCTTTCTGAAGCCACATTTCCTGTTCCTCTTCTTCTACACATCTCATTAACAATCCACTTGAATCTTGGTGATACAAACTTCCCGCAATGATATGAAGGTTTTTAGCCTTCCAAAGGTCTTGGGTTTGATTTGGAGTGATCCCATTTTTCGGTCCATGTGTGAGTATAGGGATCAACTTTTCTGCCCACTGGGGACATACTTCCAGGTTAAATAGGTATGTATCTGGCAGATCATCTGGTACTCCTATGGGTGGTTCTCCATGAGTCATTCTTGATAAGTGATCTGCTCTTATGTGGGTATTTCCTTTCTTGACCACTACCTCAAAGTCAAATTCCATTAGCAATAAAAACCATCGTACTAGTCTTCCAGTATTGCAAGGCTTGTTGACTAGGTACAGTAGGGCTTGATGATCAATGAAGAATTTGAATTTGTTTGCCAACAGGTAATGTCTGAACTTTTTGACTGCGTACACCATCCCTAGGCCTTCTCTCTCCGTGGTAGTATAATTGCGTTCTGCTTGATTTAATTGTCTATTGGCATAGGCTATAGGGTGGTCTAGTTTCCCTGTATCGGCAGGTTGAGCTAAGATGCAACCAATGGCAAACTTGGAAGCATCCACATGAATGTGAAATGGTTTATTCCAGTTAGGCACTCGAAGGATTGGTGTTGAACTCAATCGACTCTTAAGCTCATTGAAGGCTTTCTCACATTCTTCTGTCCAATTAAATTGTGTCAATAATGCATAAAGAGGTCTAGCAATTATGGCGTACATATGTATAAATCTTCGATAATATCCACAATGTCCCATAAATGCTTGAACTTCTTTAGCATTCTTTGGTCTTGGTAAATCCAGAATTACTTTGATTTTGTCTTCATCAGTTGAAATTCCATTCTTAGATACAATATGTCCTAATATTTTTCCTTGTCTAACCATGAAGACACATTTTTCTGGGTTAAGGCATACTCGATACTGTCGACATTTAGCAAAGATCTTTTCTAGTTTAGGGATATGCTCTGATCGTATGGCTGAATAAGTACAAAGATCATCCACGTATACCTCCATACTTTTTCTTAGGAATTCTTTGAATACATGGCACATCAATCTTTGGAAGGTGGCTGGGGCATTCGTTAGTCCAAAAGGCATGACTCTAAAGGCGTATACTCCCCATTCAGTTGCGAACGCTGTTTTGTGTTGGTCCTCAGGAGCAATAGCAACCTGATTATACCCTGAAAAGCCATCCAAAAAACTATAAACTTCCTTCCCTGCCACTCTTTCCAACAGATGATCTGTAATTGGTAATGGGTAACTATCTCTTATAGTCGCAGCATTTACTTTCTTCAAATTGATGCACACTCTTAACTTTCCGTTCTTCTTCGGTACAACCACCAAAGGTGACACCCATTCCGTGTGCTCAATCTCATATATGAATCCAGCATCTAACAATTTGTCTATCTCTTCCTTTATCTTTGTTGAATACACATCATTGTATGTATATGGTCTTTGTTTAGAAGGTTTGGCTTCTGATTTCATGGGAATTCTATGGGCACATATAGATGGATCTACTCCCTTCAAATCCTTATAGGTCTAGGCAAAGACATCCCGATATTCTCTTATGAGGCGTATTAACTCTTGTTCTTCTTCCATGGAGACGTCCTGTCCTATGAAAGTACATCGTTCTTCTCCTTCTTCTAACGCTACTACTATCTTCTTGGTTTGTTCTTTGTTGTCATATGCTATTCCCGGCTGTGCCTCTCTTTTAGGCATTTGAATAGCAATTTTTCTCTCCTCTACTTCATATTTTTTGAAGTGAGCTGGCACTTCAAACTGATCTTGTGGCTTGTTTTGTTCATTCTCTGGCTCTTTATCTAACTCGAGCTCTTCTTCCTGTTTAGGTTCTTGGTTATCTTCATTAGCAGTGGTTCCTATGTTTTGATTTTCATCCTCTGGCTCCATTGGTTCTGGCTCCATTTCTATGCTCTCATAGTCCTCCTTCCATTCTTTCTCTATCACTTCTCCTTCTTCAGCCTCCTGAAGAACTACTACATAGAGCCTAACGTCGTATCCTTCCTTGTCAATGCATTCATTCATAGTTATTACTTCTTCGTTCACGCATACGTCGAGGGTCGCTAAAATCTCCATCCAGCCATGAGGTTCAAACTCTTCATCTAAAAAGACTTAAGGCATGTAAGCTGGATCTTGTACAGACCTAGCTACTCCTTGCCCTTGCTGCCATCCCTTTCTCCTATCCTCCTCCTTTTTGGCAGTTTGGCATATCCATAGATGAGTGTCCTCGTTCATCCAAGATTGGTCACTAGAACCTATGCTGTGCATTGATTGGTTGTCTTCCTCCTTATGAA
Organism: Ceratopteris richardii; assembly: GCA_020310875.1. NCBI lineage: Eukaryota > Viridiplantae > Streptophyta > Polypodiopsida > Polypodiales > Pteridaceae > Ceratopteris > Ceratopteris richardii. The sequence goes on along the minus strand of MU260134.1, from coordinate 120,761 downwards.
TTTGATTCCATTGTAAGGGGGGAACATCTTGATATGTATATGTGTGGAGATTTATTCTCGTGGTGGTTCCTTCATGTTGTAGGTATACAGCATCTTTTCCCCAATCTTGCACGACCTTTAGCTGTCTCATGAAAGGTCTTCCAAGTATCATTTCATAGTTGCTCGCCCTTTCAAATTGACAAATTGCTAAGGTGTGTTCAAATTCAACTCCACATGTGGTAAATACTACTCGTTCCAATAATCCCAAAGGTCTTTCTGTGTGGCCATCAGCCATTTGTATTTTCATACGCGTTGGTCTTAAAGCTGGTTTTCCCCATTTCTCCCAGATTTCTCTAGTAGCAATGCCTACACCAGCTCGTGAATCTAAGATGGCTTTGGTTGTATAACCCCTAAAGGTAATTGGAAGGCAAGTGTTTCCTTCATCTCCCTCACTAAAATCTCCTACCTTATCCACTGGGATCTTTACTGTGTTTACTTCATCAGATATCTCTTTTTCTTTCGTTTTGATCTCAAATTGATTGGTTAATTTCTCCTTCAGATGTGGTTTAACCTTCAACAATTCTTCTAATGTTAGGGTACAAGGAATTTTGACTTTTCTAAGATGTTGTATGATGTCTGATGTTTGGACTGATGGGTTTGGTTCTTTTTTCCTTATTGAGGGGATGCAATACAATTCTGAATTATATTCGTACTCTCCGGTGTAATTGGGCAATTCCTTTCCTCCCTCATCTCCTTTGTCACTAGGATCCATTGGTAGTATTTTTTCTGAATTTAATTCAGGTATTGATTCCTCTATTTCCTCCTCCGCTTATATCTCTTCAAAGGGTGGTTCAATTCCTTCTACTTTCTTCCATCTGTCCTCTTGGACTCTAGCCCATAAATCTTTAGGCCATTCCCCTTCTACTTCGGGAACAATGGATCCTTCCCTTGTGTTCTCACAATGATTGCCATTAAGAGTCTTACTTACTTCAGGTTTTTCGTGGTCATTGGTGTTGATGCACTCTTGGAATTCTCTTTCAGGAATTTGATTATTGGGTAATGGCAATGCAGGTTTTTCTAAGGTCTGTTGAGCAACTTCTATCAATCTTTTGCAGATCTCCAACCTCTCCTTCTCTAGGTCACCTCTAGGATATTCTCTTTCATGTTATTCTATGGTAGGTCCTCCTCTTATTCGTGCCTTGTATGCCTGAATCCACATGGCTAACTCTTCAGGCATGGGATCTGCTAAAACCGATCCTACCTCTTCTCTTTTGTACTTTTCATTTTTGTTTTCTTCTACAGTTTTCTGTTCCTCTTTTGGGTTTTGTTCGTTCTTCTTATTTTCCTTCTTCTGTAGTAACTTCTTTTCTTTTATCCTATCTCTACGGTTCCTCCATCTCTGTGTTCTTTTACTTATGACACTTTTCTCCGGCTCTTCTGAGTCTTCCACTCTCTGAGGTGTGGGTGTATTAATATCTAGGTCACTTTGATTGTGTTCTTTTGATTTTTCTGGGGTCTCTTTAACTTTGGCTCTTGTTATCGCCTTTAATGGTACAGTATATTCCTTATCGCTCCCTGATGACTCAATTACTTCTATCACATTGATTTGCACATTGGATGTAACCTTGTTGGGATTCTTGGGGCAGTCTCTGAAAAGGTGTTCCTTACCACAATCACTACAGTAGCCTTCCCAGACGCGTTGTGGTGGTGGTGGGTTTGGCAATGTGCATTCTCTGATATAGTGATCACCTCCACATCTATAACATGGTCCTCTGGGTACAGGCGGTCTGTTCATGGGTCGGGGTGGTATGGTTGCTCTAGGAGCTGTGTACATTAATGACACATAGTCCTACTCGTATCCGTATGAACTATCTGATACTTCCATGCCATAGGCATATGGTTCGTATAGTTGTCCATACTCTATCATAGAGCTTTCATAATTGGGATATGCTCCTTGACTATGGTCGTAAGATGAGTCATATGGTTCATTACTAACCAAAGGTGTGGCTGGGACTATAGCTCTCTCTAGGTTTTCTTCAGGTTGAGCTATCTTGACTGGGACAACGTTCTGAGGATGGGGCGGTTGCTGTCCTAGTACTGGTTGTGGTTGGGTGTATCCTTGATATACATATGGTCGTGGCACTGGTGCCTGCTGCTGATAAGTGGGATATCTGAAGGCTTCGCCTCCTTGATCTCTCTGAGGGTATCCATAAGGTCTCATATATGGCTGTGCTGATCTAGCTTGCCTATTGTAAGGGCAATTCTCTGTACTGTGATTTGTATATTTTTGCTCTACACTGCAATATTGTAGAGGTCCTGGGACAGGGGGTCTATTATAAGCATATGCAGGTGGTGGGACTACTCCCCTAGTACACAAGTGAGAAGGATGATCACCTCCGCACTGCGTACATCTTCTGAGCATGGGCACTCTCATAGGGTTACTAGGGTAGTTCCTCTATCCTTGAACGTTCAACTTCTTAGCTACCAAATCGGCTATTTCCTCTACATTGTTTTTAGGGATTGATGTGCTACTGGCTGAATCTTCACTTTTCAAGCTACCTTGAGGTATTTTCAGGTCTTCTGCTAGGTTGTCTTCTAGGTCTATACATTCCTTCATGCACTCTTGTAAAGTTTGAACTCTCTTCACATATACTAAAGATCTCAAGGATCCGTTCAACAACCCTTCCAAGAATAATGACACCATTTTATTTTGGGTAGGTCTCTCTTCTACTGGGCATCTGTCCACATACTGCTTGAATCTTCTTGCAGCCAATCTCACTGATTCGGTAGGGCTTGCTTAAAGCTATGGATTAGTGACGAAGAATTGTTCTTAATTCCTGACTTAGTGAATTCCTCAATCATTTCTTGATAGACTTGCTCCATGTTTTGGAAATTATTAGGGTCCAATGGCTGGAACCATGCTAAGGCAGTGTCTGACAATGTAAGACCAAAGGACTCATATTGGATCAAGAAGTCTTCTACCTGTTCGGCTCTGATTACTTGTTTGAATTCAGCTATATGATTGTAAGGTTCACTCGAGCCATCATAATGATTTCTCATGCATTTGGCAACTTGGATTGGCCTTAATCTTCTTCCTGCTTCGGGTGGTCTAGGCATTACGGGGAAAATTGGTCTTCCTATGGGCATGCCTGGTCCTCTTGCTACAGGCGGTCTGACTGGAGCAGGAATTCCATGTCTGGGGTCAATACTTGGTTGAGGTCGGTAATTAGGGTTATTTGCAGGCATTGCAAACTGCACATGTGGTCTGACTGGGATTTGGGTTTGTTGTGTTTGTTGTATTTGGCCCGACTATTGATATGAATCATTATGGGATGTTCCGAGTGGATTTCTTGAAGTAGTGGCTTGGTCCCTAGGGGGAAACACTGGGATATTTTGATATTTCAACTCAGCTCTTTCCGATTCTGTTAAGGGCCAATATCTTCTCTGATTTTTATCCAAATATGTGATGATGGTGGGGAAATCAGGATCCTGTAACTCATAGATGGTAACTGGATTAGGAGTAGCTTCCCATATTGAGGAATGTGCTCTAAGAAGATGCTCTATTCCATTGATCAAATACACATCCATTAGGGAGTCATCTTGGGGAATCAGGTCTCCTTTCCAAATCCAAGCTACAGTAGATATCCCTCTAGGTGTAGTTACTTGCTCTTCATTCCCACCTCCATTTAAGTTTGAAGCATTATTTTCTTCACCATGTTCATTAATGTTTTCCGGGTGCTCCGTGACAACATATTGGATATCTCTTTTGTCCATGTAAAAACCTCCTACATACTTGACTGCTGGTCTAGGCACTATATAAGCCTCTGACGCTTTCTTTAACCTTGCCACTGATCTGTTTAGACCATCCAAATAAATAGGGATCTCATTTTGGTTGGTGTTCACGTAGAGGTCTTGTACTCTCCCTTAATAATTGACATCATGCCAATCATGGGTACTGTGTTCTGCATATCCTCTGAAGCCATGGGAATTTCATCCTCCGACTCACTGGAGGTCTCCGAATAATGTGAACGGCTACTTGGTTCGGCTACACTACCTACAGAAGAGATTACACTTCTTCGACTTCCTAGGGTTCTTTCGGATCTCAAGTTCATCCACTTCACAATTCTGATCAGCCCTTGCAATCCTCTAGCCTCTAGGATTCTTCACTAAAGATCAGAATTTCTAGAAGACTTTGGCTAGGAAATGACTGAAAAAGAATTTTTTCCAGATCACGATACTTGACTCCAAATTCCACGATACACGATCTCTAACCCAAAAATGATACACGATCTTTGGGCTCAAACGATACTCGATATTTGATCCCAGACGATACTCGATCTCTGTCTCAAAACGATACACGATACCTGATGAAAAACGATACTTGATGGGGAACGATACTTGATACTCGGGAGAAAACGATACACGATACTTCCCCTAAACGATACACGACCTTTGAAGTGGAAACGATCGACGATACCTGAACAAAATGATACGCGATCTTTGGTAAGTATCGCGATCTCTGAGAGACGATACACGATACCTAAGCCAAACGATACACGATCTTTTGATCCAAACGATTGACGATACCTGAACAAAACGATCACGCGATCTTTGGTAAGTATCGCGATCTCTGAGAGACGATACACGATACTTAAGCCAAACGATACACGATCTTTGATCCAAACGATCGACGATCTCTGACCCAAAATGATACACGATCTACGATCTCTGGCCGAAACGATCTCTGGCCGAGTATCGCGATCGGTATGAAACGATACACGATCGGAGGGAAATATCGCGATACTCAACCACAGGAGGTCACGATACTTGCTAAGTATCGCGATACTCGACCAGGGGAGTAAACGATACTTGACCCTTTTTCAAAATTTTTGCTAAGATTTTTTAAGTTTTGATCACACACAGATGTTTTACAAGGTCTCCTACCCTCTCCTCACTCTCTGTATCACCCAAAACACACTTTTTAGTCCCTGAAAGTTCTAAACGATACCTGACGCAGATCGTTTGGCTCTGAAATGTTTCATTTAGATGATAAGGAAAAGGAAAGGAACTCTGTGCTTATCATAGATGTTCTCCCACAACTCCTTAATAACCCAATCTAGCTTCGCGCAGCTCCCAACGCTCAGACTCGGCTCACGATACTCGACAGTGGTTCTCCACGATACTTGCTCAGAAACAAGTGATTTTCAAATAGCAGTTTTTTTGGCTTTTATACTTGGCTTTTCCTATCTACTGAAAATGAAACAACAAGACAAGAAGTGAAAGCTACTCTAACTACCTAGCCTACTCCCTTGCTCCTCCTACTCTACTCATTCTACTCACTTCCCTAGACTAACAACTCACTACACACACTCCAAGAATGAGAAGTAGCAAGTGCGGTTGAAAATGACTTACCAAAGAAGAGAAAATCACCACTCCTCCTCTTGCTTCAATGCCAAAAAGCTACTTACCATCACACAAATGCCTCGGTTTGATTCGTCACTCCCCGGCAACGGCGCCAAAAAGTGTGTTGACCTAAGTACCAACTTAGGGACTTGCGGAGAAAGAGACTATACCTCAATCCCCCTTCAAGTGCATATAGTGGGGATACACGCTTTTAAATATCAATCCAAAGAGTATACAAACCTAGCCGAGTGTATGAGGACATGCAATCGAGTGATGATCAATGCAAATGAACTACTTAAAGAGTGTAAACAAGACAAAGACTTTTCCAAACAAGCTTCAACTGTTGGTCATGGTGTCATGATACTTGGTGCAGCAGCCGTCAGTAATTTTGACTTTTCTCCCAGCTCCGAACTCCAAATATAACAAATAGCATATGTGTTTCGAAGCTCTCGAGAAGACGCATCCAATGGCAGTGGTTTCTTTCAATTCTGACACTCCTACTTCAAGTTATGAGCATATCATGCCAGAATCCAAGAAGGGCCAAACGTGACAGATCATGACAAATGTTACCCTAGAGCTGATCTAGAAATAGAGAGAACACAGCTTTGTGCTAAGATGGTCGAATTGGCGCAAGCCATGTTTGAAGCCAGTTGCTTGTTCAATGGCTCTAGCTCCACTAGAACACCATTGCATTTTGACGGTCTATTAGATAGATTGGAAAGGCTACTTGCAAAGTCTGGGAAAGGAGCCTCCTCCCAGCTTGAGGGGAGTGCAAGAGATAGAATAAGCTTTCCTCCCCAGGAAACTTATGTGCCTAAGTCCACTGAACCAGACACTTCTTCTTCTATGAATAGGTATTCACCAGAGTTCCTAAGGGAGATTCAAGAAGAGAAGTGGGCAAAGGAAAGTGAAGCCCCTCCTCCCATTGAACTTGTGGATGACACACATGATCAATTCCCACAGGACATCCCTTCTATCTATGAAGAACAGGAAAGTGCCCACCCTCATGAGAGGTTAGACTTTGAGTCTAATTCCTTGCAAGAGTTATCACATTTCAGAGGCCCATGGGAAACTAAGTCAACATGCATGAGAGCGCCCACGGTCATGATAAGAAATGAAGGTTTGATCATACCTAGGAATACTGAGGTAGTAAAAAAACACTAAAGTGCAGTGCAATCTCACTTTAGAAGAGCTACTCAAAGTTAAGCCAGAAGTGTGGAAACACATAGCCAAAGAAGTGTTAAACCTAACCAAATCACGTTCCCACGAAGGATCCCATAGAACAATACCAGAAATACCCTTGGATAAGATAGGAGACATGAGTGAAGGAGAGGAAGGAAATACCTATCTACCAGTTACCCATCAGGGATACACAACCAAGGCAATTTTGGACTCAGGTGCAGGAGTTGCAATTGCTACCACTTCCTTATGGAAGCGTTGGGGCAAGCCAGCACTCAAGCCAACGAGAATGAAATTGCATATGGTCGATGGTCACATTGAAAGGCCCTTAGGATTGCTACAAGGAATAACTCTCACAACATGTGGTGTTGAGTTTGAGCATACTTTTGCTATATGCGACTTTAGCAAAAACCAAGCCTACGAGATGATTTTGGGAAGGCCATTTATGCGGCAATTGCAAGTGGTACAGGATTGGGGAACCAATTCCTTATACTTGCAACACTTAGGTGTTACAACCAAAGTCAATCTCAAGGATTACTCTCATAGAGACGTACCGCCCATTCAATGGAATCCCATCCATAGAGCCAAGGATGACACGGAATCAGTGCATTCCATAGGATCAGCATCCTCATGGATGCATGAAGACGCCCACTTATGGAGGTGCAAAGTGGCAGTAGAAGAGGAGAAAAGAGAGAAAGCCAGAGAGATAGGTGCAAAGGAAACCCATAGATCAATCCAAGACCCGGCCCATGCACCCGTAATTTTCCCTGACGAAGAATTTGAGCCTCACGGCTGGGCTGAAATTTTAGCAACAATGGATGTAGCCATCAATGAAGAACAATGGACACCCCACTGTGATGAGGATGGCTATGACATTTCAGTCTTTTCAATAGAACCGATCATGGGAGATGCAGTGTTAGAAGAATGCGAACCTAGCTCTGATGCATTTAAGGATGCAAGTGACTCCGACCTAGAGTCAATCATCATGGACCCACCGTTTGCATCAGAGGGAGAATACTTCTATGAGGTAGAAGTTCACCCTCAGAGACATGAAGAGCTCATGAAGGAGGTGAGATTAACCACACAAGTGACCACCAAGAGTGAAGGAAAGAAAAGAAAGAAGAAAGAAGCCACACCGGAGGAAGAGGAGTCCTTGTTTGAGGTGCCGAAAAATTTCAAGAAGTATGAGATAGAAGATAGAAGAGTCATGGTAAGAATGCCTAAACGTGAGGCACAATCAGGAGAGGCCCATGATAGCAAGGAAACTACTAAGAAAATAGTTGTAGCCGTAGAACAAGGAGAAGAAAGATGCACCTACATAGAACATGACCTGACGGAAGAAGAAGAGCAAGAGTTGATAGCTTTGCTAAGGGAGTATCGAGATGTATTCGCTTGGAGCTACAAAGACCTAAAAGGTGTAGACCCTGACATATGCTCACATACGATCCCCATGACTTCAGAGGCTAGGCCCTCTAAGCAAAAGCCATACACATACAATGACAACTATGCGGCCAAGATCAAGGAAGAGATAGATCGCTTGGTTGAAGCTGGATTTATCTATGAAATTATGCATACTGAATGGATATCCCCCATTGTAGTGGTGCCCAAAAAGAATGGCAAATTACGTGTATGCATTAACTTGAAGAAGGTTAACGCAGCCACTATCAGGGATAGTTATCCGCTTCCTATCATCGAGCATCTATTAGAAAGGGTAGCAGGCAAGGAAGTGTACAGCTTCCTAGATGGGTTCTCCGGCTACAATCAAGTAGCCATTGCACCAGAAGATCAGCATAAGACTGCTTTTGCCACAGAGTGGGGCATATTTGCCTTTCGGGTAATGCCATTCGGGCTTACCAATGCACCTGCTACCTTTCAAAGATTGATGTGTCACGTGTTTAAAGAGTTCTTGAGGAAGAACTTGGAAGTCTATGTTGATGATCTATGCGCTCATTCCAACATTAGACAGACTCATATACCCGAACTCAGGCAAATCTTTGACAAATGTAGAGAATATCAAGTCTGCTTGAACCCAGAAAAGTGTGTTTTCATGGTCAGGCAAGGCAAGATCCTAGGACATATAGTGTCAAAGAATGGCATATCCACTGACGAAGAGAAAGTGAGAGCCATTGCAGAACTACCTAGGCCAAGGAATGTCAAGGAGGTACAGGCCTTCATGGGGCATTGTGGTTACTACCGCCGGTTCATTCACATGTATGTCGTCATTGCAAAGCCTCTGTATGCCCTTCTAACTAACTTTGAGTGGACTGATGAGTGTGAGAACTCTTTCATGGAGCTCAAACGAAGATTGTGTTCAGCACCAATCTTGACCACACCAGATTGGAATAAGCCATTCCATGTCCATGTAGATGCATCCAATTATGCAATTGGATGCGTGCTAGCACAACCTACGGGTGAAAGTAATATGGATCTTCCAATTGCCTATGCCAGTAGACAACTGAATGCAACTGAACGAAATTATATCACCATTGAACGGGAGGGGTTGGGCATGGTATACGCAGTTAAAAAGTTTAGACACTATTTGCTTGCAAATAAGTTTAAATTTTTTACTGACCATCAAGCTCTGTTGTACTTGGTAAACAAGCCATGCAATACAGGAAGATTAGTAAGATGGTTCCTCTTACTAATGGAATACGACTTTGAGGTAGTGGTGAGAAAAGGCAAGACTCATTTGAGAGTAGATCATCTCTCAAGGCTCACATCAGGAGAGGCCCCACAAGGAGTGTCAGATGACCTACCTGATGCTTACTTGTTTAATTTGGAAGTTGTACCGCAGTGGGCTAAGCCATTGTGCCAGTATTGACATACGATCCTAATCACCCGGTAATGCACACAGAAGATAGAGAGATAATAAGAGCTCAAAAGTATCATATCTTGGCAGGAAGTATGTACAAACATACGGAGCAAGGAGTATTGGCCTCTTGTGTGGAAGAGGACGAGTACGCTAAGTGGTTGCAATTAGCACATGTAGGTGCATTAGAGCAACACTACTCAAAACAACGAACCCTACAGACCCTGAGGAGACTAGGAGTGCATTGGCCAACCATGGAAGTGGATGTCCATAGATTTGTGCAAAGAATACCCAATCCGCTGCACTAAACCACCAGTGGAACATGCCACTCTTTATCGAGTGTCTTTAGTGCCAGATTGGAGTGAACCATTAGTAGCCTTCTTGAGGACGAAAACATTCCCTCAAGATATGACTTTGGCCAGACAAAGAAGTTTGGAACAAGAAGCCTTGGATTACACAATCATTGGTGATAATTTATACAAACGTGGTAAAGATGGTTACCTAAGATTGTGTGTACATGAGAGCGAATACCTCAAGATATTAGAGACTGCTCAGCAAGGTGTAGCAGGAGGACACTTCGGTCCAGATAGGGTGATCAAGGCAATACTGTTTGCAGGATTTTCGTGGCCCACCCTTCACATGGATGCACATACCTATGTGAAGAGGTGTGAGGTTTGTCAGCGAACCCAGTATCCCATACGCAAGGATGAGATGCCATTGAAGCCTATGATCGGTGGGCGTGCATTCTCTAAGTGGGGTATAGACTTTGTGGGTCCTCTTAATCCCCCAGCTAAGGGTTCACATGTTGAGTATATCATCGTGGCCACAGACTATCTAACCAAGTGGGTAGAAGTGAAAGCCACTACAAAAAATGATACTCAAACAATAGCAAAGTTCTTATTTGAAATGTGTTCACAAGGTACGGATTGCCAATAGAGTTGGTGAGTGATAGAGGCACACACTTCTTGAATGAAGTCAAAGAAAACCTTCTCCAAGAATTCTTGGTGATACATAAGAAGTCTTCTCCCTATCATCCACAAGCTAATGGTCAGGCTGAGAGCACAAATAAGATCTTATGCAATGTGCTGACTAAATTGGTGAATAACAAACGCTCTGATTGGGACAAACAGCTACACCACGTTGTTTGGGCATACCGAGTTGCCTATAAAACGGTACTCCAAGCCACACCCTTTCAGATGGTGTTTGGCTAGAATGTGGTGCTGCCATTGGATTTTTCGATACCTACGTTGAAAGTAGCACAAGAGCATGATTGGATCGGCCATGAACTCTCCTCTAGAATCTTTGATCTCGAACGTTTAGGTGAGACACGATTGAGAGCTGCAGCAGCGATCTATGCAGCCAAGAAGAGGCAAAAGGCGTATTTTGATACA
>MU260134.1:70000-107500 GCA_020310875.1 Ceratopteris richardii | reverse complement strand
CTTTAGTGGGAGATTGTTACTATAATTTTGTGCTTCATGAAAAGAAACAGGCTCAATCTCATCACAAAGAGTAGAGGCAGCTAGTGTATGATATGACATAGTGCATATAATTTGCTATGGCTCAAAGTTTGCACCAACCATTTAGGCATAGTTTTTGCCTCCTCTATATCAACCCTCTCATCAATAAGTGCATCATGTAAATCTACATTTGAAATGGAATATTCTACATCATCACATGGAGCTTGTAAGGGCTTAGAAATTGTCTGAGTTGGATCAATACTCGTTTGTGCATGTGTAAAAAGAGGCAACAAAGTTTCATACACACCTTTGGAGCTAACAAATGTCTCCTTAGTACATGAAAGTTATGGTTGAATTGCATCTTCCACAAAAACAACATCATAGCTAACTAGAATGTGTTTTGTCTATGTTTGGTCTTTGGATCATAGGTTTTAGAATTGTACCCAATAGAAATGAATTTCACTATTTTATTATCCAATTTCTTGTATTGTTGTCGAGGCACTAATGCATATGTGAGACAAGCAGAGACAAACAAATGAGCAATAGATGGTGTATGACCATGTCAAGCCTCATATGGAGTTATAGATTATAGTGCTCTAGTGGGATACCTGTTAAGTACATATGCTACACACATAACAACCTCAAACTAGAAGCTATGTGGTAAAGTATGACTTTTTTCCATGCACCTCGCCATCTCCATGAGAGACATGTTGTTTCTTTTAGCAACTTCATTTGAGGTGTATATGGCATTGTAGTGTGATCTTTTATCCCATGCTTATTTGGAAATGCATTAAAATCGAAAGACATGTATTCCCCCACTATCAGAATGGAGGTTGCCTAACTTACATGCTCATAGATTTTCAACCATAACCAAAAACTATTTGAACCACATAAACACTTCGGAATTTGCTTTTAATGGATACACCCATGCATGCCTAGAAAAAACATCAATAAAAATCACTAAGTAGAGGTAGTTCCTAAAAGAAGATGTCTGCATAGGACCACAAACATCACTATGAACAAGTTGCAATTTATGAGAAGTTCGAATTGAACCATCTTTAGGGAAGGAAGAACGCTACATTTTGCCCAAAATACAACTTCACAAACATGTTAACAAGGTGCCTCAAATTTGAGCACAGAAGACACCATTTCATATTTCTATAGGCAATAGAAACTCACAAAACTCGGATGATCAAAGCATGTCAAAGCTTTGCATATATGTAGCATGAGAACCTTGAATTTCACATGCTCAATCATTAAAAAATTTTGCATATTCTATGAGTTTATAGAGCCCATGACATAAAATGCCAGAAGTAATAGTAACATCTCCATTTGAGAGATCATGCACTATATCTGTCATCAATAAAATTGACAACCCATCCATTCTTGACTAATGTTGAAACTGACAAAAAACTTTTCTTGATCCTTGGCACATAGAAAGCATCTAACAATGTGAAAGAGCTACCATCAATAGGAGTCAGAATGATCTTACCAATTCCCATTACAAGATAAGATGAGTTGTTATTGCATGTTATAGTATTCCCTATAGGGGCAAGCTCAAGTGAACTAAAGAAACTACGTTGCAAGGTAATATCTTTGGTTGTCCCACTATCAAAGTACCAAACATCTAAGTCTATCGTAGACATAGACTACTCATGAGAAGATGGGTCATAGTGACAAACAGTAGTAAATGCTCATTCTTCATTGTGCACAAGATTGGCATAATTTGTTTTAGCTGTAGAGGCCTATGTAGCAACCATTCCAGCCTCTTTCTTTTTTGCCTCTTTGGAAACTAGTTTTGGACAAATCTTTATGAAATCATCATTTCCTTTACAATATTTGAAAAATTGTTTGTACTTTTCAATTTCCTTCTCATCTTTGCCTTCCTTCTTCAATTGTGCAACATTAGAAGATTTGTGCTTACTACTAGATGAGCTCCATTTGCTTTTGCTCCTCTAACTAGCTAGGAAATCTTGATTTGCAATATGCATAATGGACCTATTATGACTAGAGTCATCTTCTTACAACAAAATAGAGACTAACTCCTCAAATATTAAGGCATTTCGATTTCCTTTCATCATCAATCGAAGACTAGAAGTAAAAATTTGATATGAATCTTGAAGAATATTAAGAATAGTCTGTACAAGTGTTGACCTAAGTACCAACTTAGGGACTTGCGGAGAAAGAGACTATACCTCAATCCCCCTTCAAGTGCATATAGTGGGGATACACGCTTTTAAATATCAATCCAAAGAGTATAGAAACCTAGCCGAGTGTATGAGGACATGCAATCGAGTGATGATCAATGCAAATGAACTACTTAAAGAGTGTAAACAAAACAAAGACTTTTCCAAACAAGCTTCAACTGTTGGTCATGGTTTCACGATACTTGGTGCAGCAGCCGTCAGTATTTTGGACTTTTCTCCCAGCTCCGAACTCCAAATATAGCAAATAGCATATGCGTTTCGAAGCTCTCGAGAAGACGCATCCAATGGCATGGTTTCACTCAATTCTGACACTCCTAATTCAAGTTATGAGCGAAATACTGAGTCGCGGGAAATTCCTTCCTACACTTCAGCACTTCCTACACTTCACACACACATTAGCGACAGCAAATAATCACTTTCATGGATAGACAACACTAATTCACACCCTTTCCAAGCAATACACATGCATACAATCTCACAAAGAAGAAGATACAGAGTGAGGAAGACACAAATTCGAATTTCTGTGCTCTCTATTCTCACAATGGCAAAAAAGTCCTTTACAAAGAGTCACAAATTGACTTATATACTAGTGCCCTAAAAATGGTCCTTTCACACAAGAGACCGGCACTTTATTCACTAAAAGACTAATTTCCTACTATTTTACATGCGTAAATCTCTAATCTTCTATGGGGATGCATCTAGAGGACTCCTCTAGTGCATTTACAACGGGAAATATAGAAGATGGTGTGCAAGTAGAACTCAATGTGTCCGCACATATAGTAGTTGACGAAGAGGTTTCGATAGTGCTAGTGAACATACATTCATTACTTGGTTCGTTGGAATGAACTTCTTTTTCTTTGCTCACAGATTTGATTGGTCGTTCGTCTAGCAGCCTGAATACTTCACGATGTCCTATCCTGGCTGAGATGTATCCTAAAGCCAATTGAATGGTCACCTCATATTCGTAAATCCAGTCTTGACCTAACACTATCTCTTCAAGTAAATCCTGATCATGACACACTAATAGCTTTTGTTCCATAGTGTTGTTGCCAAGATGCAGAGGTAAGGTGATCTCACCTATACATTGAGTGATTGTGCCTCCTATTCCTATCAGCTGTGCCAACGATGGGCGTACTTCCTCTTTGAGTTTCTGGGTCAAAGAAAGTTTGATACAGCTTATGGCAGCTCCTGTGTCAATGAGATCATCCACCAAGTGGTACTCCGTTTTACCTGCTCCCAAATTTAAATACGGTTGCGTTCTCTGTGAACCTAGGTTTTGAGTGGCTCTAAAATTAGCCATTGGGATGAGTTCTTCTCCTAGTCGATATCTCTCATCTCTCCCTCTCATCCACTCTTTCCGTTTCTTAATTCGTTCTAGGGCTTCGTGTCTCGCTTCTTCTTGTTGCCTTTCCTCCTCAATGCGTTGATTCTTGCCTTTGATTAATCGAGACATTGTTTCTTCTGTCAATGGTTCTAGATATTTTTTTATTCGACATCCACTGATGTAGTTTGGTAATACATCCCCATCTATGGTTGCTAAGCTGATGGCCCCACTTGTTGATATGCGATTGATGATTAATGGGCCATATCCTCTCTTCTGCAACTTTTTAGCGTGTTGTTTCGAGGTATATACCAGAACTAAATCTCCTTCCTTCAAATTTTTGTCCTTAATGTGAGCATCAAAATAGGCTTTCTGTCGTCGTTTAGCAGCATAAATGCCTGCTACTGCTTGTAACCTAGTTTCGTGAAGTTTTTCTATTTGATCCAATTGAGCTGATAGTTCATGTCCCGTCCACTCGTAAGTTGTTGCTACTCTGAGAGTGGGAATTAAGAAATCAATTGGCAAAATAGCATTTTGTCCATATACTAAGTTAAATGGAGTAGTGCCTATGGCGGTTTTGTAGGCTACTCGAAATGCCCATAAAGCATGATGTAATTGTTTATCCCAATCTGATCTACCATCGTTAACAATTTTTGTGAGAACTGTACACAAGATTTTATTCGAACTTTCGGCTTGTTCATTGGCTTGTGGGTGATAAGGAGCGGATTTCTTATGAATTACCAAGAATTCATTCAGTAGGGCTTCTATAACTTCATTCACAAAGTGCGTACCTCTATCACTCACAATTTCTATTGGTAGTCCAAATCTAGTGAAAATGTTCTCAAAGAGAAACTTGGCCGTGGTTCTTGCATCATTTTTCTTGGTTGCTTTGGCTTCAACCCATTTGGTCAGATAGTCTGTGGCTACAATTATATATTCAGCATGGGATCCTTTTGCTGGTGGGCTAATAGGTCCTATGAAGTCTATTCCCCATTTCGTGAAAGCTCTGGCACTCATCATGGGTCTCAGTGGCATCTCGTCTCTTCTAATTGGATATTTCGTTCGCTGACACGTATCACATCGTTGCACATATGTTACAGCATCTTGATGTAGAGTTGGCCACCACATTCCCGCAAAGAGGATCATCTTTGTTGTTTTATCTACAGAGAAGTGCCCTCCTGCAGCTCCTGTATGTGCCATCTCTAAGACAGAAAGATATTCGTCTTCATGAATACACATTCGTAATTGATTATCTCTCCCTCGCTTGAAAAGTTGTTTTCCTATAATGGCATAATCCTTACTTTGTTCTACAAGTGCACGTTTCCTTGCTGAAGTGGCTCCTTCTGGGTATTCTTGAGTCTTTAAGAACTTTACCAGAGGCATGCTCCATCTCGGTGCTATTGTGCAATAGCATAGAGTTGAGTTCTCATCTGGATTTTGTTCTTGACAAATTTGGCACGCTGACACATAATTATGTGCGTCTCTTTGCATGGTCGGCCAATATATGCCTAACCTCTTCAGGGTTTGCCATGTTCCATTTGCATTCAAATGAGTTTTCCATTGGTTTACATGTGCTTTCTGAAGCCACATTTCCTGTTCCTCTTCTTCTACACATCTCATTAACAATCCACTTGAATCTTGGTGATACAAACTTCCCGCAATGATATGAAGGCTTTTAGCCTTCCAAAGGTCTTGGGTTTGATTTGGAGTGATCCCATTTTTCGGTCCATGTGTGAGTATAGGGATCAACTTTTCTGCCCACTGGGAACATACTTCCAGGTTAAATAGGTATGTATCTGGCAGATCATCTGGTACTCCTATGGGTGGTTCTCCATGAGTCATTCTTGATAAGTGATCTGCTCTTATGTGGGTATTTCCTTTCTTGACCACTACCTCAAAGTCAAATTCCATTAGCAATAAAAACCATCGTACTAGTCTTCCAGTATTGCAAGGCTTGTTGACTAGGTACAGTAGGGCTTGATGATCAATGAAGAATTTGAATTTGTTTGCCAACAGGTAATGTCTGAACTTTTTGACTGCGTACACCATCCCTAGGCCTTCTCTCTCCGTGGTAGTATAATTGCGTTCTGCTTGATTTAATTGTCTACTGGCATAGGCTATAGGGTGGTCTAGTTTCCCTGTATCGGCAGGTTGAGCTAAGATGCAACCAATGGCAAACTTGGAAGCATCCACATGAATGTGAAATGGTTTATTCCAGTTAGGCACTCGAAGGATTGGTGCTGAACTCAATCGACTCTTAAGCTCATTGAAGGCTTTCTCACATTCTTCTGTCCAATTAAATTGTGTCAATAATGCATAAAGAGGTCTAGCAATTATGGCGTACATATGTATAAATCTTCGATAATATCCACAATGTCCCATAAATGCTTGAACTTCTTTAGCATTCTTTGGTCTTGGTAAATCCAGAATTACTTTGATTTTGTCTTCATCAGTTGAAATTCCATTCTTAGATACAATATGTCCTAATATTTTTCCTTGTCTAACCATGAAGACACATTTTTCTGGGTTAAGGCATACTCGATACTGTCGACATTTAGCAAAGATCTTTTCTAGTTTAGGGATATGCTCTGATCGTATGGCTGAATAAGTACAAAGATCATCCACGTATACCTCCATACTTTTTCTTAGGAATTCTTTGAATACATGGCACATCAATCTTTGGAAGGTGGCTGGGGCATTTGTTAGTCCAAAAGGCATGACTCTAAAGGCGTATACTCCCCATTCAGTTGCGAACGCTGTTTTGTGTTGGTCCTCAGGAGCAATAGCAACCTGATTATACCCTGAAAAGCCATCCAAAAAACTATAAACTTCCTTCCCTGCCACTCTTTCCAACAGATGATCTGTAATTGGTAATGGGTAACTATCTCTTATAGTCGCAGCATTTACTTTCTTCAAATTGATGCACACTCTTAACTTTCCGTTCTTCTTCGGTACAACCACCAAAGGTGACACCCATTCCGTGTGCTCAATCTCATATATGAATCCAGCATCTAACAATTTGTCTATCTCTTCCTTTATCTTTGCTGAATACACATCATTGTATGTATATGGTCTTTGTTTAGAAGGTTTGGCTTCTGATTTCATGGGAATTCTATGGGCACATATAGATGGATCTACTCCCTTCAAATCCTTATAGGTCCAGGCAAAGACATCCCGATATTCTCTTATGAGGCGTATTAACTCTTGTTCTTCTTCCATGGAGACGTCCTGTCCTATGAAAGTACATCGTTCTTCTCCTTCTTCTAACGCTACTACTATCTTCTTGGTTTGTTCTTTGTTGTCATATGCTATTCTCGGCTGTGCCTCTCTTTTAGGCATTTGAATAGCAATTTTTCTCTCCTCTACTTCATATTTTTTGAAGTGAGCTGGCACTTCAAACTGATCTTGTGGCTTGTTTTGTTCATTCTCTGGCTCTTTATCTAACTCCAGCTCTTCTTCCTGTTTAGGTTCTTGGTTATCTTCATTAGCAGTGGTTCCTATGTTTTGATTTTCATCCTCTGGTTCCATTGGTTCTGGCTCCATTTCTATGCTCTCATAGTCCTCCTTCCATTCTTTCTCTATCACTTCTCCTTCTTCAGCCTCCTGAAGAACTACTACATAGAGACTAACGTTGTATCCTTCCTCGTCAATGCATTCATTCATAGTTATTACTTCTTTGTTCACGCATACGTCGAGGGTCGCTAAAATCTCCATCCAGCCATGAGGTTCAAACTCTTCATCTAAAAAGACTTGAGGCACGTAAGCTGGATCTTGTACAGACCTAGCTACTCCTTGCCCTTGCTGCCATCCCTTTCTCCTATCCTCCTCCTTTTTGGCAGTTTGGCATATCCATAGATGAGTGTCCTCGTTCATCCAAGATTGGTCACTAGAACCTATGCTGTGCATTGATTGGTTGTCTTCCTCCTTATGAATTTGATTCCATTGTAAGGGGGAAACATCTTGATATGTATATGTGTGGAGATTTATTCTCGTGGTGGTTCCTTCATGTTGTAGGTATACAACATCTTTTCCCCAATCTTGCACGACCTTTAGCTGTCTCATGAAAGGTCTTCCAAGTATCATTTCATAGTTGCTCGCCCTTTCAAATTGACAAATTGTTAAGGTGTGTTCAAATTCAACTCCACATGTGGTAAATACTACTCGTTCCAATAATCCCAAAGGTCTTTCTGTGTGTCCATCAGCCATTTGTATTTTCATACGCGTTGGTCTTAAAGCTGGTTTTCCCCATTTCTCCCAGATTTCTCTAGTAGCAATGCCTACACCAGCTCGTGAATCTAAGATGTCTTTGGTTGTATAACCCCTAAAGGTAATTGGAAGGCAAGTGTTTCCTTCATCTCCCTCACTAAAATCTCCTACCTTATCCACTGGGATCTTTACTGTGTTTACTTCATCAGATATCTCTTTTTCTTTCGTTTTGATCTCAAATTGATTGGTTAATTTCTCCTTCAGATGTGGTTTAACCTTCAACAATTCTTCTAATGTTAGGGTACAAGGAATTTTGACTTTTCTAAGATGTTGTATGATGTCCGATGTTTGGACTGATGGGTTTGGTTCTTTTTTCCTTATTGAGGGGATGCAATACAATTCTGAATTATGTTCGTACTCTCCGGTGTAATTGGGCAATTCCTTTACTCCCTCATCTCCTTTGTCACTAGGATCCATTGGTAGTATTTTTTCTGAATTTAATTCAGGTATTGATTCCTCTATTTCCTCCTCCGCTTATATCTCTTCAAAGGGTGGTTCAATTCCTTCTACTTTCTTCCATCTGTCCTCCTGGACTCTAGCCCATAAATCTTTAGGCCATTCCCCTTCTACTTCGGGAACAATGGATCCTTCCCTTGTGTTCTCACAATGATTGCCATTAAGTGTCTTACTTACTTCAGGTTTTTCGTGGTCATTGGTGTTGATGCACTCTTGGAATTCTCTTTCAGGAATTCGATTATTGGGTAATGGCAATGCAGGTTTTTCTAAGGTCTGTTGAGCAACTTCTATCAATCTTTTGCAGATCTCCAACCTCTCCTTCTCTAGGTCGCCTCTAGGATATTCTCTTTCATGTTGTTCTATGGTAGGTCCTGCTCTTATTCGTGCCTTGTATGCCTGAATCCACATGGCTAACTCTTCAGGCATGGGATCTGCTAAAACCGATCCTACCTCTTCTCTTTTGTACTTTTCATTTTTGTTTTCTTCTACAGTTTTTTGTTCCTCTTTTGGGTTTTGTTCGTTCTTCTTATTTTCCTTCTTCTGTAGTAACTTCTTTTCTTTTATCCTATCTCTACGGTTCCTCCATCTCTGTGTTCTTTTACTTATGACACTTTTCTCCGGCTCTTCTGAGTCTTCCACTCTCTGAGGTGTGGGTGTATTAATATCTAGGTCACTTTGATTGTGTTCTTTTGATTTTTCTGGGGTCTCTTTAACTTTGGCTCTTGTTATCGCCTTTAATGGTACAGTATATTCCTTATCGCTCCCTGATGACTCGATTACTTCTATCACATTGATTTGCACGTTGGATGTAACCTTGTTGGGATTCTTGGGGCAGTCTCTGAAAACGTGTTCCTTACCACAATCACTACAATAGCCTTCCCAGACGCGTTGTGGTGGTGGTGGGTTTGGCAATGTGCATTCTCTGATATAGTGATCACCTCCACATCTATAACATGGTCCTCTAGGTACAGGCGGTCTGTTCATGGGTCGGGGTGGTATGGTTGCTCTAGGAGCTGTGTACATTAATGACACATAGTCCTACTCGTATCCGTATGAACTATCTGATACTTCCATGCCATAGGCATATGGTTCGTATAGTTGTCCATACTCTATCATAGAGCTTTCATAATTGGGATATGCTCCTTGACTATGGTCGTAAGATGAGTCATATGGTTCATTACTAACCAAAGGTGTGGCTGGGACTATAGCTCTCTCTAGGTTTTCTTCAGGTTGAGCTATCTTGACTCGGGCAACGTTCTGAGGATGGGGCGGCTGTTGTCCTAGTACTGGTTGTGGTTGGGTGTATCCTTGATATACATATGGTCATGGCACTGGTGCCTGCTGCTGATAAGTGGGATATCTGAAGGCTTCGCCTCCTTGATCTCTCTGAGGGTATCCATAAGGTCTCATATATGGCTGTGCTGATCTAGCTTGCCTATTGTAAGGGCAATTCTCTGTACTGTGATTTGTATATTTTTGCTCTACACTGCAATATTGTAGAGGTCCTGGGACAGGGGGTCTATTATAAGCATATGCAAGTGGTGGGACTACTCCCCTAGTACACAAGTGACAAGGATGATCACCTCCGCACTGCGTACATCTTCTGAGCATGGGCACTCTCATAGGGTTACTGGGGTAGTTCCTCTATCCTTGAACGTTCAACTTCTTAGCTACCAAATCGGCTATTTCCTCTACATTGTTTTTAGGGATTGATGTGCTACTGGCTGAATCTTCACTTTTCAAGCTACCTTGAGGTATTTTCAGGTCTTCTGCTAGGTTGTCTTCTAGGTCTATACATTCCTTCATGCACTCTTGTAAAGTTTGAACTCTCTTCACATATACTAAAGATCTCAAGGATCCGTTCAACAACCCTTCCAAGAATAATGACACCATTTTATTTTGGGTAGGTCTCTCTTCTACTGGGCATCTGTCCACATACTGCTTGAATCTTCTTGCAGCCAATCTCACTGATTCGGTAGGGGCTTGCTTAAAGCTATGGATCAGTGACGAAGAATTGTTCTTAATTCCTGACTTAGTGAATTCCTCAATCATTTCTTGATAGACTTGCTCCATGTTTTGGAAATTATTAGGGTCCAATGGCTGGAACCATGTTAAGGCAGTGTCTGACAATGTAAGACCAAAGGACTCATATTGGATTAAGAAGTCTTCTACCTGTTCGGCTCTGATTACTTGTTTGAATTCAGCTATATGGTTGTAAGGTTCACTCGAGCCATCATAATGATTTCTCATGCATTTGGCAACTTGGATTGGCCTTAATCTTCTTCCTGCTTCGGGTGGTCTAGGCATTACGGGGAAAATTGGTCTTCCTATGGGCATGCCTGGTCCTCTTGCTACAGGCGGTTTTACTGGAGTAGGAATTCCATGTCTGGGGTCAATAGTTGGTTGAGGTCGGTAATTAGGGTTATTTGCAGGCATTACAAACTGCACATGTGGTCTGACTGGGATTTGGGTTTGTTGTGTTTGTTGTGTTTGGCCCGACTGTTGATATGAATCATTATGGGATGTTCCGAGTGGATTTCTTGAAGTAGTGGCTTGGTCCCTAGGGGGAAACACTGGGATATTTTGATATTTCAACTCAGCTCTTTCCGATTCTGTTAAGGGCCAATATCTTCTCTGATTTTTATCCAAATATGTGATGATGGTGGGGAAATCAACTCATAGATGGTAACTGGATTAGGAGCAGCTTCCCATATTGATGAATGTGCTCTAAGAAGATGCTCTATTCCATTGATCAAATACACATCCATTAGGGAGTCATCTTGGGGAATCAGGTCTCCTTTCCAAATCCTAACTACAGTAGATATCCCTCTAGGTGTAGTTACTTGCTCTTCATTCCCACCTCCATTTAAGTTTGAAGCATTATTTTCTTCACCATGTTCATTAATGTTTTCCGGGTGCTCCGTGACAACATATTGGATATCTCTTTTGTCCATGTAAAAACCTCCTACATACTTGACTGCTTGTCTAGGCACTATATAAGCCTCTGACGCTTTCTTTAACCTTGCCACTGATCTGTTTAGACCATCCAAATAAATAAGGATCTCATTTTGGTTGGTGTTCACATAGAGGTCCTGTACTCTCCCTTAATGATTGACATCATGCCAATCATGGGTACTGTGTTCTGCATATCCTCTGAAGCCATGGGAATTTCGTCCTCTGACTCACTGGAGGTCTCCGAATAATATGAACGGCTACTTCGTTCGGCTACACTACCTACAGAAGAGATTACACTTCTTCGACTTCCTAGGGTTCTTTCGGATCTCAAGTTCATCCACTTCACAATTCTGATCAACCCTTGCAATCCTCTAGCCTCTAGGATTCTTCACTAAAGGTCAGAATTTCTAGAAGACTTTGGCTGGGAAATGACTGAAAAAGAATTTTTTCCAGATCACGATACTTGACCCCAAATTCCACGATACACGATCTCTAACCCAAAAACGATACACGATCTTTGGGCTCAAACGATACTCGATATTTGATCCCAGACGATACTCGATCTCTGTCTCAAAACGATACACGATACCTGATGAAAAACGATACTTGATGGGGAACGATACTTGATACTCGGGAGAAAACGATACACGATACTTCCCCTAAATGATACATGACCTTTGAAGTGGAAACGATCGACGATACCTGAACAAAATGATACGCGATCTTTGGTAAGTATCGCGATCTCTGAGAGACGATACACGATACCTAAGCCAAACGATACACGATCTTTTGATCCAAACGATTGACGATACCTGAACAAAACGATCACGCGATCTTTGGTAAGTATCGCGATCTCTGAGAGACGATACACGATACTTAAGCCAAACGATACACGATCTTTGATCCAAACGATCGACGATCTCTGACCCAAAACGATACACGATCTACGATCTCTGGCCGAAACGATCTCTGGCCGAGTATTGCGATCGGTATGAAACGATACACGATCGGAGGGAAATATCGCGATACTCAACCACAGGAGGTCACGATACTTGCTAAGTATCGCGATACTCGACCGCGGGAGTAAACGATACTTGACCCTTTTTCAAAATTTTTGCTAAGATTTTTCAATTTTTGATCACACATAGATGTTTTACAAGGTCTCCTACCCTCTCCTCACTCTCTGTATCACCCAAAACACACTTTTTAGTCCCTGAAAGTTCTAAACGATACCTGACGCATATCGTTTGGCTCTGAAATGTTTCATTTAGATGATAAGGAAAAGGAAAGGAACTCTGTGCTTACCATAGATGTTCTCCCACAACTCCTTAATAACCCAATCTAGCTTCACGCAGCTCCCAACGCTCAGACTCGGCTCACGATACTCGACAGTGGTTCTCCACGATACTTGCTCAGAAACAAGTGATTTTCAAATAGCAGTTTTACAAACCTAGCCGAGTGTATGAGGACATGCAATCAAGTGATGATCAATGCAAATGAACTACTTAAAGAATGTAAACAAAACAAAGACTTTTCCAAACAAGTTTCAACTGTTGGTCATGGTGTCACGATACTTGGTGAAGCAGCCGTCAGTATTTTGGACTTTTCTCCTAGCTCCAAACTCCAAATATAGCAAATAACATATGCGTTTCGAAGCTCTTGAGAAGACGCATCCAATGGCAGTGGTTTCACTCAATTCTGACACTCCTACTTCAAGTTATGATCAAAATACTGAGTCGCAGGAAATTCCTTTCGACACTTCAGCACTTCCTACACTTCGCACACACATTACCTATAGCAAATAATCACTTTCCTGGATAGACAACACTAACTCACACCCTTTCCAAGCAATACACATGCATACAATCTCACAAAGAAGAAGATACAGAGTGAGGAAGACACAAATTCGAATTTCTGTGCTCTCTATTCTCACAATGGCAAAAAAGTCCTTTGCAAAGAGTCGCAAATTGACTTATATATTAGTGCCCTAAAAATGGTCCTTTCACACAAGAGACCGGCACTTTATTCACTAAAAGACTAATTTCCTACTATTTTACATGGGTAAATCTCTAATCTTTTGTGGGGATGCATCTAGAGGACTCCTCTAGTGCATTTACAACGGGAAATATATTACAAGAATGGTTATGATACAAAAATATGATGTCCAAATCGAAAAATTTTTGGGGCCCATCTTTTTGTCTGCTTTGTGCTTTCTTTAGCTCTGCAACACTTTCCTCTCTTCGTCTCTGTCGTCCCTTGACAGGCTTTGCTTCTTGTCCTCGGTTTGTTGTCTGCACGCATCCAGTGGTTGAAGAAGCAATAAGGACTGTTAGACAATTGGGTATCTTATCCGAGGTTTGTCCTTTGCTTTTGTTTTTGGGTCACTTTAAGAGTTCTGAATACACGCACCCAGTGGTCGAAGAAGCAATAAGGACCGTTAGAGAATTTGCTATTTTGTCCGATCTATGTCCTTTGCTTCTCTTTTTTCCCCCTGGTATTCCGTATATCACATATCTGCGTTGCTGTATTCAGTTGGGTTGCCACGCACGCCACCAGTGACCTATATCTTGCTTTTGGTTCTCTGATTTGTCCTGGTTGCAAACATGTGACCCCGTTGTATTGCTTTGAGCCTGTTTACTTTCTTCCACCGTGCAGGACCTGGATGATTTGCGTTGTTTCCTGATGCGTGCCCCTGCGGGGCTCTGTGTAGAGATGGGTGTTGCACCCCTGCGGGGCTTCCTGCAGAGATATGTCTTCATATATTTCTTTTTAGTGAAGCTGCTTCTTTCCTTGTCTTCTTCTTTTCTTTCTTTTGCTTGATTCTCCCTCAACAACAAGTGAACTATCCGGTAAGACCATCAACAAAAATCAACTACTCCTTCAAATCAATGATCTTTATCAAAAAAGAGTCCATAGAATTTCCTTCATTCATATGCTCACTCTCCAACTATTTTTAGAGGTAAGCAACACGAGCCTCATTTCTTTCCTGGTATAAAGCGGTAAGTGTATCCCAAGCATCCTTTGTTGTTTTGCAAACTCAACCATCAAAATTGTATTTACAATACGGGTGCTTGCCCATCTATACTCCTCTATTCTATGTGATTGCCTTAGTCCATCTGCGTCCTATATTAGTGACTATGGAATGGGGCTTGCAGAATCATAGAGCTACCTCACCCAATATGCAAATGGCTTTTCCATTTGGGTGATAAAGTTTTGGTGATTTTCATACTCATCATCTGAAGATGATGATTTCTTCTCTTGTGTAGAAGGGATAGCCCTTGGGCCAAGTTCATAGTGGATTGCCCCTTTGACTAATGATAAAGTGGAAGCTCTCTTTTCCTCCACTACATGTGGCTTCTCCTCCTTAAACACCACATTGTCGACTCCCTTCTTAGCCTTAGGGCCGTAAAACTTATAAGCCTGCTTATCCTCATTTTACCCTAAGAAGATGCATTTGATGCTTTTGGTTGAAGCTTGTTTCTCTCCCTATCTGAATCATGTAGATAATATTCATATCCAAATACTCTAAAATGGGAAACAGAACTTTTTACTAATGTAAGTTGAGTCTTTCAATCAAGTGCCTCATTGTAGGTTTGATTCAAAATGTAGACAACAATGTTGACATCCTCTGACCAGAATTGATTTGGAAAACCCTTTCTCTTCAACATGCTTCTTGCCACCTCCATGATAATTCAATTCAATGTTGACATCCTCTGACCAGAATTGATTTGGAAAACCCTTTCTCTTCAACATGCTTCTTGCCACTGTGATTTGATGCTTGATTCCTTTACTTTTGCACAAATCTTCAAACTTGGTTTATGTAAACTCACCACCAATGTCTATCTTTAATTTTTTCATCCTTTTCCTTGTTTAGTTTAAAAAAGTTGAAGCAATTCTTTAAAATTACCAAAATCTTGAGCCTTATCACGAAGCAAGTACACCCACATCTTCCTGCTATAGTCTTTGACAAGTAACATGAATTTGGTAGATCTTCCCTAGGTTTGTGTATGCATTTTCTTGCATAAGTCATCATGCACCAACTCTAGAGGATAGCTTTCTGAAAATGCCTTCCTCTCTTGCTTTCCCATCATGCAAGCTTCACATGATTCCTTCTATAATAAAGTAAGTCTATGATCTAAGGGTCCGACTAGTTCATATGGATCTGAAATCGGACACCATTTGGTCATCCGTATGTGTGGCCAAAGATCTCGAGTCTAGACTTACTGGTAGGTCATTTACTTTTGTAACCAAGTAATCCACTTAGCCTAGTGGTTAAGACTCAAGGATGTGAAAGGTCTTGGGTTCAATCCCCATGGGGTACATGGGGAGAGTGTTTTGCCCAAAGAGCTCTAGAACCTTCTAGAATCACCCACTTGAGTTAACTCTGGCTAACTAGGACACTTAGCACACATGTACTTACATGGCTGACACATGGATGGTTAGTATCCACTTGCCCAAGCAAGTAGTCCCCTGGAGAGAGCTATATATAGAGGCATATGGTTTGGAGGAGAGTCATTCATTCATAAGCAATTTCCTATGGCTACGTTGTTGCATTGGTATCAGAGCTTCCATGGTGACCTTGGAGTGAACTTCACCATCTTCCTTGTCAAATTTTGTGGCCTGTCTTTTCTTGCTCGCGGGTGTCTTGAAGCACCATCCCGAATTCGTCTTGGCGGGCATAGCTTAAGGAGGAGGTTACAAAACAAAATCTTTCATGTATGAAGTGATGGTGCTGAGGGTTTGAACCCGCGACCTCCTGGCAGCTAATACTCTCCCTTATCTGAGAAGATAACACCATTCGGTAATGTCGATCTCTGTGCTTATCATCTCGATCTTTGATGCCACTGTTGAAAGCTTCTTCATCAAGATCAAAAGGGGAAGATGGCAAGCGGATTCGAACCCTCAACCTCCTAGTTGTGAAGGGTATTCTCTTATCCACGGTGGCAAGCCAATTGCGTGATCTATTCTGTATAGAATATTATCTCAATCTATGTTTTGTGTTGTAGAACTCCATAACTACAGAGCAAAAGAATAGATCCTTTCAGGCGCACGGGATTCAAACTTATAGCCTCCACCTAGAGATGACTTTCATCTATCCAAGCATGCTTATCGCCTGTCTGATGCACGCTTCTGACTAATTCTAAAGACATTATCTTTGGGTGTTGAAGAAGGTTTTAAATCAAGCAAAAGAAATAACCCTGGACGTGAGCATTCGGGAATCGAACGTGTAGTGCGAAGTGTTGGAGTTAGACGTCTGCGGAAGCATGCAAACAACACAAGGAAGAAGAAGAAGCTTGGAGCACAAAACCACAATACTGAATGTATTACTAGAGAATGTACAAAGATAAGTAGCCCATTAGGGCAATAGGCGTATATACAAGCCGGGGGTAAAAAACCTCCTAAAGAGGGAAAAAAGTGCCCCGGCGGTCCTAGTGTGTTCACACACATCACTACCTAAATATATCAACAAATCCCCCCTGGGAGTGATGCAGTGAACAAGGAGTTGGCACTCATGTATAAGGAAGTGCCAAGCTATGTGGAAATCACTCCATAAAAGGAAGTAAGCCCAAAGCTTTGCGGAAAGCTTCAAACTTCTCCCTAGACAGAGCCTTCATGAAAAGGTCTGCTATGTTCTCCTGCGTGGGCACATATGCCAAGCTGATCTCCCCAGCAGAGAACCTCTCCCTGACATAGTGATAATGCACCTCAATGTGCTTAGTGCGAGCATGGAACACAGCGTTCCTCGCAACTGCCAATGCGCTCTGACTGTCAGTGAAGATGGTGGTGGCAGAAGATTGGCCAACACCCAAATCAGCCATAAGGCGTCTGAGCCACACACACTCAACAGTCGCTGTGAAAGCTGCCTTATACTCAGCCTCACAACTAGAAGTGGCCACAGTAGGCTGCTTCTTGCTCAACCAAGATATACATGAGCTACCAAGCATGAAGCAAAAACCACTGGTGGACACACGAGTGTCATAGCAACCAGCCCAATCTGAGTCAGAAAAAGCATGCAAATATGGCGGTAAATCTGGCGGTAGTGATCCCCCCTTGGGATAAAACAACCCAAGTAGCCGAGTACCACTCAAGTAGCGAAAGATGCGCTTAACCGCCTTCCAATGCGTGACTCCTCGGCAATGCATAAACCTTCTCATCTGTGAGACAACAAACTGAATATCTGGCCAAGTAATGCATAAGTAAATCAAGCATCCAACAGCCTGCTGATAGAGAACAGCATCAAATGCATCTCCAGCATCATGAAGACTCAATCGTAAACCTGTCTCCATAGGAGTGGCAATAGGCTTACAATCTTCAAGGCCAAAATGTTGCAATAATGTGTCAATATATTTCGTTTGACACAAAGCCATTCCACCATCAACTTGCATAAACTGAATGCCCAAATAGTGATGTAAATGCCCCAAATCAGACATCTCAAATGAGGCATGCAAATCAGCCTTGAAATCAGCAATATGCTTCTCAATAGGACCAGTGAGCAGCATGTCATCAACATAGACAACAATGATATGAAGCACATCACTAGCACGCTTAACATATAAGGTGCTTTCAGTTGGACTATTCTCAAAACCATGTGCAGCCAGATAGGCATGTATCTTCTCATACCAAGCACGTGGTGCTTGCTTTAAACCATATAATGCCTTCTTTAACATGCACACCTGGTTTTCATGCCCTTTCTGCACAAAGCCACGGGGCTGAAAAACATACACTTCTTCATGCAAGTCACCATTCAGAAATGTTGTTTTAATGTCCAACTGATGTACATTCAAACCATGATGGGCTGGAAGTGCACAAATGCTCCGAACAGTAGTCATACGGCATGTAGGTGCAAAGGTCTCATCAAAATCAATGCCTCTTTCCTGCGCATAACCCTTTGCAACAAGCCTAGCCTTATACCTGTCAATTGTACCATCAGGTTTACGCTTCAGCTTGTATACCCACTTAGTGCCAATGGCCTTCTTGCCAGGAGGCAAGTCACATAAAGACCAAGTACCATTCTTCATTATTGCATCATATTCAGATTGCATAGCAGCCATCCAATTTTCTGAATTCTGTGCTTCATCAAAAGAAATAGGTTCATTCTCATCACAGAGACTAGACACAGCCATAGCATAGCAATCTGATGCAAAGGAGGCACTATGAGAGCCTGAACGAGTACGATATGACAAAGGTGCATCTAATTTGTTGTCACGCAAAGTCTTCACCAGCCATTTTGGCATAGTTTTTGCCTGCTCAATATCACCTCTCTCATCAACAAGTGCATCATGTAAATCTGCATCAGAAATAGAATGATATGCATCATCATATGAAACCTGCAAAGGCTGAGAAGTTGCCTCATTAGGACCAGCACTAGACTGTCCACCTGTAAAAAGAGGCATCAAAGTATCATACATGTCTTTGGAGCTAACAGATGTCTCCTTAGTACATGAAACCAATGGCTGAATAGCATCTTCCACAAAGACAACATCACGGCTAACCAGAATGCGTTTAGTTTGTGGATGATAGAGACGATAGCCTTTACTTTCAGAATTGTACCCAACAAAAATACATTTTACTTCCTTATCATCCAATTTTCTGCGATGTTGTTCAGGCACTAGTGCATATGCCAAACAACCAAAAACACGCAGATGAGCAACAAATGGCTTGTGGTCATGCCAAGCCTCATATGGAGTGATAGACTGCAACGCTTTAGTGGGACACCTGTTCAGTACATATGCTGCACACATGACAGCCTCAAGCCAGAAACTATGTGGTAAATCCTGACTCTTGACCATGCACCTCGCCGTCTCCATGAGTGACCTGTTCTTTCGTTCAGCAACTCCATTCTGTTGAGGTGTATATGGCACTCTACACTGGTGTTTTATCCCATGTTCAGCCAGAAATGCATTAAAATCAGAAGACATATATTCCCCCCCTCTATCAGAACGGAGGGTGCCCATTTTACATGCTGACAGATTTTCAGCCAAAACCAAAAACTGTTTGAAGAACATGAACACTTCGGACTTTGCTTTGAGTGGATATACCCATGCATGCCTGGAAAAATCATCAATGAAAGTCACGAAGTAAAGGTAATTTCCAAAAGAGGGTGTCTGCATAGGACCACAGACATCACTATGTGCAAGCTGCAATTTCTGCGTAGCCCGAACTGAACCATCTTTTGGAAAGGAGGAGCGCTGCATTTTGCCCAAAATACAACCTTCACATACATGTTTTCCAGGTGCCTCAAGCTTGGGCAAAGAAGACACCATATCAGATTTGTGCAGGCGTAGCAAACTAGCAAAATTCAGATGACCAAAGCGTGCATGCCAAAGCTTTGCATCTGACATAGCCTGAGAATCATGAACTGCACATGCCAAATCATTCACAGATCTTTCATAGTCTATGAGCTTATACAGCCCACGGCATAAAATGCTAGAAGTAATATTCACATCACCATTTGACAAATCATGAACTGTACACCTGTCATCAACAAATTTCACAACCAAGCCAATCTTGGCTAATGCAGAAACTGATAACAGGTTCTTTTTGATCCTTGGCACAAATAGAGCATCTGACAAAGTGAAAGGACTACCATCAGCAGTAGCCAAAATGATCTTACCAACTCCCATAACAGGATAAGAGGAGTTGTTGGTGCATGTAACAGTATTCCCTGTAGGGGCAGGCTCGAGTGAGGAGAAGAAACTGCGCTGCGAGGTAATATGTTTGGTTACCCCACTGTCAAAATACCAAACATCTGAGTCTACTGCAGACATGCACTGATCATGAGAAGATGGGTCAAAACTGCAGACAGTAGTAAACGCCCATTCTTCTTCCTGCACAAGATTTGCAGACTCTGTTTTCAGTGTAGAGGCCTCTGTAACAACCATTCCAGCCTCTTTCTTCTTTGCCTCTTTAGCAGCCAGTTTTGGATAGTTCTTTATGATATGATCATTCCCTTTACAGTACTTACAAAACAATTTCTGCTTTTCTGATTTCTTCTCATCTTTATCTTCCTTCTTCGAATATGCAGAATTAGCAGATTTCTGTTTACTAGTTGAAGAGCTCCATTTTCCTTTGCCCTTCTGACTAGCCAGGAAAGCTTGATCTGCAACTCGCATAATGGACCTGTTTTGCCTGGATTGATCTTCCTGCAACAGAACAGAGACTAACTCCTCAAATGATAAGGCGTTTGGATTGCCTTTCATCATCAACCGAAGAGTAGAAGCAAAACTCTGATATGAATCAGGAAGACCATTCAGAACGGTCTGCACAAGTGAGCTATCTGGTATAACCTCATCAGCAGAAATCAACTGTTCCTTCAAATCTTTGATCTTTGTTAGGAAACTGTCCATAGAATCACCTTCATTCATGTGCTCACTCTCCAACTGTTTTCGGAGGTAAGCAACACGAGCCTCATTCCTAGCTTGGTACAATGTGGTAAGTGTATCCCAAGCATCCCTAGCTGTTCTACAAGAGCGAATATGAGGAATAATGGCACGTTTGACAGACAAAGCTATCAATGCATGTGCCTGGGCATCTCTGCCATCCCAACGAATCTGCTCTGTAGTAGGTGCAACAGAAACAGCAGCACGAACAGGAATCTGCGGAATATCATCTTTGACACCATCTTCATCAACTCCAGCACCTGTATTTGCAGTACCTATTGTTACAGGTGTAACAGGACGTCTTTCAACACCCTGCACAATGTTCCACAGTCCTTTTGCAACCAATACATGTCGCATCATATAAGCCCATAATGGGTAGTTGGTACCATCCAACTTATCCTCAACAGCCAACATACGGAATACATCACTGCTTTCAGCCATGGCCGGTGACTAAAATACCTTGATAAAAACTGGCGAACAGAAACTGGTATAAACCTTTGGCACAAAAAGACGAAATAGCCTGCACAAGCGCTGCGATAGTGCGTTCGGAGGCCGAAACGAGCTCAGCAAAATTCGTACGATTCTGAGACTGCAAACGGAGGAGTGTCGACGGCGCCCTAGATGAAGCGACGACCTGCTCTGATACCAATAGTTGGAGTTAGATGTCTGCGGAAGCACGCGAACAGCACAAGGAAGAAGAAGAAGCTTGGAGCACAAAACCACAATACTGAATGTATTACTAGAGAATGTACAAAGATAAGTAGCCCATTAGGGCAATAGGCGTATATACAAGCCGGGGGAAAAAAACCTCCTAAAGAGGGAAAAAAGTGCCCCGGCGGTCCTAGTGTGTTCACACACATCACTACCTAAATATATCAACACGAAGAGTCATAATCCTGTGCTCGATTCACTAGAGCAAACAAAGATCACGAGTTATTGTATACGCGCAATCACTTATTGATCGTCTTCAACACCCTGCACAATGTTCCACAGTCCTTTTGCAACCAATACATGTCGCATCATATAAGCCCATAATGGGTAGTTGGTACCATCCAACTTATCCTCAATAGCCAACATACGGAATACATCACTGCTTTCAGCCATGGCCGGTGACTAAAATACCTTGATAAAAACTGGCGAACAGAAACTGGTATAAACCTTTGGCACAAAAAGACGAAATAGCCTGCACAAGCGCTGCGATAGTGCGTTCGGAGGCCGAAACGAGCTTAGCAAAATTCGTACGATTCTGAGACTGCAAACGGAGGAGTGTCGACGGCGCCCTAGATGAAGCGACGACCTGCTCTGATACCAATAGTTGGAGTTAGATGTCTGCGGAAGCACGCGAACAGCACAAGGAAGAAGAAGAAGCTTGGAGCACAAAACCACAATACTGAATGTATTACTAGAGAATGTACAAAGATAAGTAGCCCATTAGGGCAATAGGCGTGTATACAAGCCGGGGGAAAAAAACCTCCTAAAGAGGGAAAAAAGTGCCCCGGCGGTCCTAGTGTGTTCACACACATCACTACCTAAATATATCAACACGAAGAGTCATAATCCTGTGCTCGATTCACTAGAGCAAAAAAAGATCACGAGTTATTGTATACGCGCAATCACTTATTGATCGTCTTCAACACCCTGCACAATGTTCCACAGTCCTTTTGCAACCAATACATGTCGCATCATATAAGCCCATAATGGGTAGTTGGTACCATCCAACTTATCCTCAACAGCCAACATACGGAATACATCACTGCTTTCAGCCATGGCCGGTGACTAAAATACCTTGATAAAAACTGGCGAACAGAAACTGGTATAAACCTTTGGCACAAAAAGACGAAATAGCCTGCACAAGCGCTGCGATAGTGCGTTCGGAGGCCGAAACGAGCTCAGCAAAATTCGTACGATTCTGAGACTGCAAACGGAGGAGTGTCGACGGCGCCCTAGATGAAGCGACGACCTGCTCTGATACCAATAGTTGGAGTTAGATGTCTGCGGAAGCACGCGAACAGCACAATGAAGAAGAAGAAGCTTGGAGCACAAAACCACAATACTGAATGTATTACTAGAGAATGTACAAAGATAAGTAGCCCATTAGGGCAATAGGCGTGTATACAAGCCGGGGGAAAAAAACCTCCTAAAGAGGGAAAAAAGTGCCCCGGCGGTCCTAGTGTGTTCACACACATCACTACCTAAATATATCAACACGAAGATTCATAATCCTGTGCTCGATTCACTAGAGCAAACAAAGATCACGAGTTATTGTATACGCGCAATCACTTATTGATCGTCTTCGGTCCTGCATGCCTCTTAGATCACTAAGGAGGTAGAGCAAAAGAAGTATAGCATCTGGTGGAACGCGGGCATCAATCTTTGGACCTCGAGGATTAATCTTCAACGTCTTCACCACTAAATTAAAGGCATTCGGTGATATAGTTTTTGCATATTATTCTTGTTCTGATTCTACCTCTACTCTGCTAATCCCGAGCCGAGATCCTTTTGTTTGTTTGTTCTCTGGAGCTTGTTGATATTCCCAACCAAAACTGACTGCATATCCGTGGTGATCAAAGCTGAAAATAGCCCAAGTCTTTGGAGAAGATCGAAGGAAGGACAAGAAGACCTGGAGGATCAAGCTACGCCATTATTCTAGCCCTCTTTTCTAGAATCGAGTCCACTACAAAACAAATTAAACGGGGAAGTTCTTCTTGTGAATTTGTGCATCGTACCTTTAAATTTTATCACACACACCACTTACGTTAGAAAACTAAGTGAGTTTGTATACGGACCGTGTGTGATGAAGGGACTTCAAGCCACGCTGCTTTGACGAGTAGTACTAGCATGTCGATGTATGTTTCAGTTCCTATTTTAGTAACATCCTCACTCATGACTAGACCACCAATAGTGTCATGTGCATTGCATACATCTGCACAAATGGTTTCAATTCCTAGTCATGTATCTGATGCATCGAACGTAGATAAGACGGCGTTAAATTTAGACGTTGAGGGAACCACATTGTGAGCGGATATCAACACCACCTTAAACGAGAGGAAAGATCTTGAAGGTAGGATGTTGAGAGTAGAGCAGGACCTTGGATGTTTGTCCAATGTCCCGGCAGAGGTTGCAGAACTTCGTCAATCTTTTGAAGGAGTTCAAAGTCACCTTAGGGCTATTCTGGACTTACTCCAGAACCCCAAGGAGGTAGGTAGGGCTATTCTTGGTAGCCATACCGACATCATAGCAACCTCACCGGTATCTGTTTTTATGGAGAATGATCCAGCTATATCCATCTCCCAAGCAGACTTATTTCCCCTTACTAGTAGCATGATTCATCTTAGTTTGATGACTCCTACTGCTCCACTTTTTGCTAATTCGTCGGGGCAAGCAATAGGTCAAATTTGTCCCGTAGATCTTTCCTTAAGAAAAGATCTATGTCCACCTTACTTCTCAGGCGAAGATAAGGATAGGAATAAGGACGCTATTTTGACGTTCTTAGAAAAGTGGCATGATGTCCACTAGCTCAAGAACACCCCCGAGCATGTGAGAGTGGTAGAGGTCAATTTATCACTAGGCCCTAAGGCTTATACGTGGTGGATGAGTCTCTTTGAGACTCATAAAAAACCTTCGACCTTGGTTGAGTTCACGTGTCTCTTTAAGAAAGAGTTTCTCCTCGAGAATGAGGAGGAACGTAACTGGGAGGCGTGGGACAGAATTCAACAAAAAGGAAGGCCATTATCGATTTACATTTCAGAGTACCGAGACCTTATTCTGAAAGTGAAAAACTTGGATGACTTCCATCGACTTCATGGTTTTGTTAGAGGACTTAATTAGCGAATCCGTAATGAGGTGAAGAGACACGTGCCTAAATCACTTGATGAAGCAATTAAGGTTGCATAGATTTACGAGGATAATTCTCGTTTAGATGTCCAGCAAGAAAGTGGTTATTCTCAAAAGAATAACACAAAGCGCAAGGGCAAAGGGTCAAGATCATATGAATGTATGGCTAAAAAACCTTGTATTTTTAGACATGCGCTTTCTCAAGAAGATCATGCTAGAGCACAAAAGGAAAATTTGTGTTTTAAATGCCTCAAGCCAGGACATTGCAGTAAGGCCTGTCCAGTTGGAAGAGGTAATAAGGCCTCTTTGATTGACAAAGATAAGGGGAAACAACAGCTTCATCTGATCCAAACTTTGAACTTGCATGAAAATTCAAGCGCAAAGGAGGTTCAGATCATGCAGTGTGATAGTACCCATAAGTGCCAAGTCTCCAAAAACATGTGGCAACCTCAAGAATTTGGTCCACATGATTTGGTCAAGTTGCACAAGTTAGTCAAGGGTCACACCATCCAGATTATGGTGGACGATTAGGCCACACATAATTTTATAAATTATGCACTTGTAAAGAAATTATCTCTTGTTCAGAGTCCCTCTCCTCCTAGATATGTTGTCTCTATGATGCATGGGTAGGATACTCGCATTTGGGATACCATGATTAATTTGGAACTAAAAATCCAAGATTATAAAGATAAATTGGACTTCCAAATTATGAACATGGAGCAGGTAGATTTGGTTCTAGGGAGAGAGTGGCTTTGGAGTCTTGGACCTTCATTATCCAGATGCTACTATACAAACACTTTGGAATTCCAGCGTGACGGGATGTTATATAAACTCAAGGGCGAACACAATGTTCCAAGCACCCCTTTGATTTCACACACAGAATTAAAGAAACTTGTAAGAGATGAAGCTAGGACCCAAGCTTTTTTGGTCCTTAGCACTGATCTAATTGATTCTAATAATACAAATCAAGTTTCTTATGTCTCATCTTTTATTCCTCATAAAGTGTATGTTAAATTCAATGAATTAATAAAGAAATTTAAAGATGTGTTCCCTAAGGAACTCCCCCACGGCTTGTCACCCTCTCATGGAGACATTGATCATGCAATTGATTTGTTTCTGGGAACCAAGCCAAAATATCAAAACCCTTACTACCTCCCCTATGTCCAAAATCTAGAAGTCGAGAAACAGATTAAAGACTATCTAGATAAAGGATTTATTCGGCCAAGCCAGTCTCCTTGGGCCGTGCCCATCCTTCTTGTACAAAAGAAAGATGGAACTTTAAGGATGTGTGTGGACTATAGGGCGTTAAACAATCTTACTATAAAGAATAAGTATCCCACGCTGCTGCTTGAAGATCTTTTCGATGGGCTAAAGGGAGATAAAGTCTTTTCAAAGATTGATTTATGCCAAGCTTATCATCAGGTCAGAATCAAAGATGACGATATTCCCAAGAAAGCCTTTCGAACTAAGTATGGTCACTACAATTTTTTTAGATGCCATTCGGGTTGACAAATGCACCCGCAACATTTATGACTTTAATGAATCAAGTGCTTAAGCCGTACTTGGGAAAATTTGTAGTTGATTTCTCGATGATATACTGATCTACAGTACTGATCATGAAAATCATCTAGAGCACTTGAAGAAATTCTTTTGAGTTACTTTGTGATAATCAACTTTACGGTAAAGAGTCAAAATGTGAATTCTTTATCCCACAAGTAAAGTATTTAGGTCATATCATTTTTGCGGAAGGAATCAAAGTTGACCCAGATAAAGTCAATGCGATTGTTAACTGGCCTGAGCCCAAGAATGTTCGAGAATTACAAAGTTTTCTCGGATTGGCTGGATATTATCGGAAGTTTGTGGCTGGGTATGCCAAATTAGTAGTACCTTTGACAGACCAACTCAAAGGGAAGCATCAGAAGATAAATTGGAAAGACGAACAAGCAAAAAGTTTTCAAGAACTTAAACTTGCTTTAGCTTCGGCCCTGATTGTACAAATCATAGATCCAAATAAGCCTTTCCAATTAGAAACAGATGCAAGTTCATCTGCGATAGGGACAATACTAAGCCAAGATGGACGACCAATAGCTTTCGAGAGTAGAAAGCTAAGTCTTGCTCAACAAAACTACTCTACCTATGAGCGAGAGATGTTCACTATTATAAATGATCTGAAGAAATGGTGCCATTACCTATATGGATCAAAGTTAATCATAGTCTTTGATCAAGAGAGCATCAAGTGGTTTGCAAACCAACCAGATCTGTGAGGTAGAAAAGCAAGATGGGCCGAACAATTACAGGAGTTTGATTATGAACTAAGGTATAGAAAAAGAAAGTTCAATGCAGTGGTAGACGCCTTAAGTCGGATGCCTATGTTGAACAACCTAAGTTTTGTACAAATTCAAAGTGAATTTATTTCAACTTTGAAAGGAACCTGCAAAGAAGATCCAAGCTACAGTCAAGCATGGAAAGCAGTTGAACAAGCTCAACAGAATGAAGCAAGTACTTCTGAGAGAAAGTTTAAACACTATTCTCTCCAAGATGAATATTTGCTTTATAAAAGTAAGGTTTGTGTCCCAAGTATGCCGGACATACCAAATCAAGTACTTTTCGAATGCCATGATGCTCCAAGTGTAGGACATTGTGGTATTAACTGAACCTATGAGTTAGTTAAACGACATTTTTACTGGCCTAGATTACATCAAGATGTGCAAAACTATGTATCCAAGTGCCATAAATGTCAAGTCAATAAGTTTGAATGACTTAAAGTTGGAGGATTGCTACATCCTTTGGAGATTGCCAAAGGAAAATGGGAAAGTATTTCCATGGATTTCATTTCTGGGTTACCCTGCACTCAGAAAGGCTTTGATTCAGTCTGGGTTGTAGTTGATCGATTGACTAAACTTGCTCAGTTTATTCCAATTAAGACTACTTATAAGACTCCAAAACTTGCAAAAATATTTGTAAATCAACTTTATAGACTCTATGTCTTCTAGTAGACATAGTTCCTGATAGAGATGCTCGATTTACAAGTCATTTTTGGCGAGCAGTCTTTAGTAGACTTGAAACTAAACTAAGTTTAAGTATAGCTAAACATCCCCAGACGGATGGACAGATAGAGAAAGTCAATCAAATCTTGGAAGACATACTCAGAGCTTATGTCACTTCCAAACATACCGATTGGGAAGAATACCTTCCTTTAGTTGAGTTTGCCTATAATAGTGCCAAGAATTCATCAACTCAATTTAGTCCATTCATGTTGATGTATGGGTTTCAGCCTAGGTCTCCATATGTAGTGGGACTTCAAAATGAATGAGTTCAAGCAGCTTAAGAATTCCTT
Source organism: Ceratopteris richardii (assembly GCA_020310875.1). NCBI lineage: Eukaryota > Viridiplantae > Streptophyta > Polypodiopsida > Polypodiales > Pteridaceae > Ceratopteris > Ceratopteris richardii. The sequence continues at coordinate 79,726 of MU260134.1, read as the reverse complement.
CAAGATATGAATTTTAAACTTAAGTTAGCTAAAGAAAACTTAAAGAAAGCTCAAGATTGTGCAAAGGCTTATGCCGATCCGAAGCGAAGAGATGTTACTTTTCAGGTGGGCGATCAAGTTTATCTTCGTATTCCTGAAAAATCAGAAAAATTCAAGACTGGTCAATGTGCCAAGTTGTCACCTAGATATTGCGGTCCTTTTCCAATCACCAAGAAAGTTGGTTTGTGGGCTTATGAATTACAACTTCCATACGATAGTTGGATTCATCCAGTGTTCCATGTTAGTCGACTTAGGAAGAGTCTAACAGATTCAAATAATCTAGTTGGACAACATGTTATACTTCCAATTCTAGTAGGTGAAATAGTTCCTCATGAACCTGAAAGGATACTTCGCACAGGAGATAAACGTACAAGAAGTCACTTGTATGAAGAGTGCTTAGTAAAATGGAAGGATGGAACTGAACAAAATTCAACATGGGAAAAAGTTTCCACAATCCAATGACGTTTTCCAACTTTCAAGTTTTAAGTTGGTCCCAAATAAAGAAGGTTTTCTACTTTCAAGTTTTAAGTGGATAAACTGATCATGTTCTTCCAGTTCTAGAACATGATAAGGTTTTTAACTTTCAAGTTCTAAGTAAATAACATGATTGAATGAATGCATGTTCTTCAAGTTTTAGAACATTAGGCTCGGGGGTTGCCTATAGTATGTATAACTCTAATTTTCAAGGATGAAAATACTTTCCAAGGGGGAAGAATGTAATAAAGTAAGTCTATGATTGTCTATGATTTAAGGGTCCGATTGGTTCAGATGGATTTGAAATGGGACACCATTTGGTCATCCGTATGTGTGGCCAAATATCTCGAGTCTAGACTTACTAGTAGGTCATTTACTCTTATAACCAAGTAATCCACTTAGCCTAGTGGTTAAGACTCAAGGATGTGAAGGAGGAGGTCTTGGGTTCAATCCTTGTGGGGTACATGGGGAGAGTGTTTTTCCCAAAGATCTCTAGAGCCTTCTAGAAGCATCCACTTGAGTTAACTCTCGCTATCTCGAACACTTGGTGCACATGTAGTTACATGGCTGACACATGGATGGTTAGTATCCACTTGGCCAAGCAGGCAATCCCCTGGAGAGAGCTATATATAGAGGCATATGGTTGGCAGGAGAGTCATTCATTCATAAGCAATTTCCTGTGGCTATGCTATTGCACCTTCATGTTTGCAATCCATGGTAGGTGTGCAACCATACCCCTATGGCGCATCTTCTTTAGTATAGGGTATCCAATATGGCCAAATCTCTCATGAAATAACTTACTTGTACCCACACTTATAATGGTTGTAATATTAGACAACTCATGCCGGTTGTTCCTCCTTATGCTAGTCCCAACAAGGTTGTTGTTACTATCCATAATCTTAGCTCTTGTCTTACGAAAAGATACTTCATGACCTTGATGAGCTATAGAAGCTACTGAAAATAGACTTTGTTTGATTTGTGGAACATACAACACATTTGAAAGCTTTTTCATATCCCCATTAGAGTTAATGAAAGAAATCATACTTCAATCTTCTTTATCTTTTACTACGATGGGTTCCTTTAGAGTCTATAAGGAACTCAAAAGGTCTCTTCTGCTCATCATGTGACAAGAGGCACCACTACCCAACACCCATGAGTCATCTATTTTTGAATCTTGAGTTGAGTATCATACCTCATCTATGTAACAAATAACTCAAGCTTTGTTTCCTCAGTGTTCACAGACTCCTTGCCCTTGTCACCTTTTGAACAACCATTTTTCTCTTATGCCTTCTTGATGCGATGGACTTGAATTATGTGACCTTTTTTAATGCAATGTTCATGAATTTTGCAGCTCCTTCACCATGATTAAGGCACTGAATTCTTCTTAAGTTAGAGGTTGAGGTCTGATATGAGCATTAAGAGCGGTTACCAAACCATCAAACTTTGGTGGGCAAATTTGAAGATAACATTGAGCTAGCTCCTTGCTTGACTTTTTTACACTTGCTCCTTCCATCTGATCTTGTAGATTCTTTATGCGAATGATAAACACCTCTACAATCTCCTCATCAGAAAACCTTTCTGCTACTAGCTGATTCTCTAAGTTCTTAATCCATGTCTAAGTACGAGTTTCATTCTCAATATGTTCCATGCTTCACAAGCCTTGGTAGTATGCTGAATGAGACTCAAAACATTATTAGTAGTACTTGTAACTAGAGCACAGAGTGCATTTGCATTCCTATGTTTCCAAGCACATATAAGAACAACATCAAGAGGCTAGTAGGCTAGTAGGCATATCCACAACATTGGGATGACTAACATCATAGTTGTGCCTGCTTGTGCTCCACCTACTCTTATTGATGAAACATCTTGATTCCCAAGTGTAGATGATGATGCACTACTTGGCATCTTCTCTCTTTTTTCATTGAATCCTCTACAATCTCTGTGTTTTTACTTTTGCACCACCTCAAAGCCTTGTGATCTCTCGTATCGTGTAAAAAATAATAGCATAGTGGAATATAACTACCATGCTTGTCACGATCGTCATGTGCTAATCCTCTAAAGAAGGGTAATTTTATGTTTAATCGAGAGGGTATGGTTTCTAAATCTACTTGGGATGCATGTTCCCTATTGATGATGCCAATGAATGGGGACTAGTTGACCTACGAGTAACTTTCCTTCTTGTGCTTTTGAAAGATATTCCTAAATTTTGTGTGTTCATGAGCTATGCATCCTCTTTCCTCGGCTTAAGATGAATTCCATGGAGAAAGAAAGTTACCTCTTCAATTTGCAGTGTCGAAACCTTCATCACTTCCTTCTTCTTCACTTGAGATTTGTGATTCCCCTATGCTCAAAGTGTCTTGTCCTGATGGGCATGCCAAATTTTTTGGGGTGATTATTTAGTTGAAAAGGGCTTGAGAGTATTTGTAGGAGAATAGTAGAGAAGAAGGAGAAAGACACGTTGCAATGAAAATCTTTGTGCCTTGATTAAAATAGAAGATTACAATAGCTTTTGTTGCCAAAATAAGACAAAATACTCATTGTGTGTAGGACAAAAAGTACACACAAATATAACAAAGTACCCCAGGTACTTGTGCAATCAACCTCTGTGCTACTTCTTCACCTTTCCCACTGACTTGCTCTCATGCACCCTTGCACTCGAGCCTCCAATAAGGTTGACATCCTGATCACTTATATTATCAACGTGCACACCTCCTCGGTGATACTATGATCACACCTTGGTTGCCTTCTGCTTAGAATGAATTTCTTTTGCACACATAAGAGATCATATAATACTCTCTTCATAATCCTTGGCTCCCCAATTCTCTGCACACTTTGGACTCTCTACACACTTTGTACTCTCTACACACTGCACACTTTGCACTCTCTTCACAATCTATGTCTAAGTGTGTGTATTTCTATGTGTCTAGATCCCCCTCTTTTTTGCTTAGTGTATGCTTTTCATATATTCATTTTGCATGTCGGCTCCTTCGCGTACAACACTTGACTTGCCTTCCCATGTGCATCTTAGTGGATCTTAGTGTATCTGAGCCTTGGTTGTGCAACCCACCTTTCCACTCCTTGTTGCACACATTTTTCCAAGCCTTGTACTTCATATGATGTCTTTTGCTTGCTTTTCCCTAAAATCCTTTTAACAAGATCTTCTCATATTTGCTTCAACGATATCCTATGTCCTATAATGACTTTATAAAAAACAAAAAAAACTAATGGTGGGCACACATAAACTTTTGCACTTTACATAATTTCTTCAATTTTTTCCTTGAATTCTCAAAAAACACACATAAGGAAAGGTTCACCTGAACCTTTCAAATGCTTTAAAAACCTTAAAAAACTTTCAAAAGACCCTTTGAAACCTATAATTAATTCATTGACAAGACGATTATGAGCCACCACATTTTGCATACCTATGCACCAACTATTTGACAGCTCCTTTGCCACATGTGCACCACCTATGCACCATTTTATCGAATTAGCACTGCAACATGCTCACTCAAAATTGAGTAGACCATGAAATGGGAAAACTCGCATGGATTGGAGTGACCTTGCCAAGAGCATGAAGTAGGCGCCTCAAGCTTCTAACCAAATACAAATGGGGGGAGATGCCCTCCTTATACAGAGTTGGAGGGTTCTCTCTAAAGTACATCATATGTGGGATAATTCCCCTTACACAGGTAGAAGCAAATGGCAAGGTATCCAAATACAAAAGAGATACAATATAAATTGGAAACAAAATGGACATGGAGTGACTCCTGAATACAAAATGAAGATGCACTAATGCGAAGACAAATGAAAATGATATGGAGAAATCAAGTCATCAACACCCCCTCTACAACTCCATTTTGGAGCGGCTCAATGTTGCAGAGGTCTGCTAAGTGTTGGAGTGGAACTGGAGGTAGAGCCTTCATGAACATGTCCACCAAGTTCTCCTGAGAGGTACATTGTTCTAGAGTAAACTCTTGAGATATGAGCTTCTCATAGATGAAATGGTACTGGATCTCGATGTGCTTTGCTGGAGCGTGGAACACTATATTCTTGGTGATGGCCAAGGTTGACTAGCTGTCCATGCAAATGCATGTCGGAGTAACCTACAAAACACCAATGTCAGATAGGCATCTTCTATGAAAGATCAAACGAGAGAGAGAGAGAGCAAGAAAAAAAAGAGAGAGAGCATCAATCTCTACCATGGAGGCAAGGAGAATCCATCTCGGCCATGATGGAGAAAGAGAGTGCATCATCTTCTCTCTCATCGTAGAGTTTATCGTTGCTCTATCAACACTACAAGTAGTTGAAGGTCGAATGACTGATTTGTCATAGATGTTAATCAATGATTGACATCACTGCTGATGTCACACCCCTTCACCTACAACTTGGCACATTGGATTCTTTATTAAACTACTATGTGGATCATATATAATCCATTAGCAAATTTTTTTTGTGGCTGCATCTGACCGATCTGGATTTATGTTTGTGAGCACATTTCCCATCAACGTACTTCCTTACTAAGGGACAACTTTTATCTTTTAATATCCGAGAGAGTTCTAAATCTAGCATCCAAGATGTTAAGGGATCAAACCCTTATGTTATTTTGGATACCATCTGGTACTCATTACAATTGCTCAATATGGCCTTATCTTGCAACCTCTCTCTAGGCGCGTCGATCGGCACCTTTTCAATTACACTAAGGATTGCTTTGTATTTCAAAGATTTCTAAGCACTCATCCAAGCTTGTACTCTCTCATCAAAGGGTTTATTGCATTTCCAAAAGGTTTTAACCCTCTCCCTCAAGGACACCATTTGGCACTCCTCAAAGAGTTATTGTGTATTTATGCCAAAGGATGAAAGATTAAATGGCACCAACTATAATCTATGGAAGGATACAATTAGGGAATACCTTTATACCAACCTATTCTATGAATTATTGGTTGAAGGAACAAAGTGTGATCCAAACAAGGAGAGTGATCTACTAGCATGGAACATTTGGAATGTCAAAGACAAGAGAGCTTTAGGCTAAGCACTCAACACAATCATAGCAGCACATACACAAAATTGGATACATATATGATGTGTAGAGATATGGGCTATGAGGGAAGATATGCCAATTAGCAGGTTGCAATGTAGCATGCCGTGTACATAGATGCAATGCAAACAAGTTTGTCTCTTTGGTTAGTAGTTTGGTCTACATCCGCCATCATCTATTCATGCAAAGAGAAGGAAGAAAAATGAATTCCATTTGGGATGCAGAGAGAAATGACATATTGGTGCTTTCTGTGATATGCAAGATCCCTAGTATAGAGAAGGCATGAATCTCAGCAACATGTCAGATGCTTGTTGTGCAAAGAAAAAGATGGCACAAATCTATAAAGAGTGCATACACACAAATCTATAGAGAGGGCATGAATCCATACAACAAGACAAATGTGTTAGTATGTGTGTGTATGTATGTGTATGTATTATATATGTGTGTATGTTTGTTTGTTTATGTGTGTGTATGTGAATAATGTGTGTATGTGTGTGTGTTTATCTGCATATATGTGTGTATGTATGTGTATGTGTGTATATATGAGTATGTATGTGAGTGTATTTGTGTATAAATGTGTGTATTTCTATGAGTATGTGTTTGCATGTGTGTCTTTATGTGCATATATGTTTGTGTATGTGTGTATGATAGTATATGTGTGTATATGTATGTGTGGGTGTATGTGTATGTGTGTTTATGTGTGTATGTTAGTGTATGTGTATGTACATGTGTACGAGTGTGTATGTACATGTGTATGAGTGTGTATGTGTGTGAGTGTATGTATGTACGTATGTGTGTGTATGTGTGTGTATGCATGTGTATATGTTTGTGTATGTGTGTGTGTTTATGTGCACATATGTGAGTGTATGTATGTGTACGTGTGTATGTATGTGTATGTGGGTGTGCATGTGTGTATGTATGTATGTATGTATGTATGTATGTATGTATGTATGTGTGTGTGTATATGTGCATGTGTGTATGTATGTGTGTGAGTGTATGTAAGTAAGTAAGTAAGTATGTATGTATATATGCATGTTTGTGTATGTGTGTATGTGTTTGTGTATGTATATGTGAGTGTATGTGTTTGTGTGTGTGGGCATGTGCATATTAGACAAATTTGATAAAGAGAATGGACAAATAAAAGTGAAAATGTAGCTTGTAAAATGCGGTAAATATAAAGCTCTTTGATTTTAAACTCACAAGTTGTAGCAGCTCTATGTATAAACCATGTGAAAAAGCAAGATAATGAGTGAAAGAGTAAGAAAATGAAGATTCACAAGCTCATTTATCTGTAGCACTATGAGCGCACTTAAGTTTGAGTTTTGAGAAATGCCGCTCGCAGTGTTGCAGGTTTCCTTTTATGTAATATTTTTCATCGTAATAACCGTGGAAATACTTATCGCAATACCCATCGCAATAACCATTGATTTTATTCCATATTGATTTTATGTCAATGGAAAATGTACATTTTTGCAACAACATAACAATAAGAAAACGATTTTTAAAAAATATAAAAAGTTTAAAAAATGTGCCACTATAGCCATCGCAAAACATCAATAAAAAAAATTATTTTATTTAGAACTACATAAAATGCCCAGTACGTGACTCGTATACCGACCAATATATCAATGAAAATATAAATCCATCGATCAAACTCATGACTTTCATTGCGAATTATTTTACCGACAGATATATCTATGCTCGTTTTTTTTAGTTCATTTTGCATCCATAAAAAATCCTTGATTTTGTTGTAGTGTTAAAAAACAAACATAATTGTATTTATTCCATTTTTCAGAATGTTTGTTATGCATTCTCCATGAATTTTAATTAAGCTCATAACTTCTCCATCGAATAGCAACTGTAATAAAGAGGTTATGTTCTTCTACTTCGTTTATATATATTTACTTTTAAACGATGAAATACTCAACATATATAGTTATTAGTTTTCATATAATATAAGAGCATGTTTTTCATATAAGAACATGTTTTTGGTTATGATTAAGATGTTGCACTTATCATCTACAAAGTAAAATAAAACATCTCTGAAGTTTGTCAAACTCACTCAATTAGACCTCATTCTGATTCCTTACACAATTCAAATCTTTTGCAACATCCTTTACATGTCATTTAATTATCGGTTGTATCATTCAAATGTCAAAAGATACTTGTTATGAAACTTTACATGTTATATGATTGCTATTCACATTATTTCTCTTTTGATAGAAATACTCTTCATGATTTTAGATCACGTGACCAAATTACCATGTGCTCCCCATGTACTTTTCGAGTGTTTGATCCGGTCATCCAAAGCACCTCCATGTGCTACCTCTATGAGTTTTATATGTGCTACCATCATCTTGTGGAGGACTTAGGGCCACCTTCTACAACAACATAGTCCTGAGCAACTTCACGGATATGCTATATTAGCCATGGACATAAGATACAACCATGTTATTGGTTGATAAAAAATCATTGAGATTACTTGTGAAGATTTAGTTTTTGGTGCATATATTTAAAAAAACAGCCGAAATGCTGTCGAATTTAATGCACATGTCTATGCCTCTCTCTTTGTCTAGAGCATTTATGCATTGTGATTTCTTCCTCAATTTTTAACACTATATCGATGTGCTCTGTTTCTACCATATTTGCTAGTAATATCATACTTACTAGTGATATATACATTAGAGGGGTACAATTGTCACTACAATATAATGCTCCCAATGTCAATACCTACAATTATTTCATATCATAAAGCGAGCTGTAGGTTTCAATACTACACTTTAAAATGTTTTGCTTAGTGTTTTTTTACTTATTTCTTGTGTGTTGGATTAGTACTTTTGAATATCCAAATGATGATTCTAATATGATGGTTAAGTGCTACTCATGCAAAAGTGCTACCCATAAATGTTTTTTTTCCAAGAAGGACTTCAACATTATTTTGTTTTTATAAATGTTAGGAAGAACTTGAGTTTTCTGTTGTAAATTTTCCTAACTCCTTCAAATGACCTATATAGCTTAACTGTTCTATCCGTTCTATCATGCCAAGTGTCTTGTTTTCTTCAAGTCTGGGTCTATGGCATCTTGAAGGGGTGTGTGTGTATGCAAAAATAGGCCAAAAAAGCATTTTTATTCTTTTAAAGAGTGTATCCTTTTTAATAGAAAAGTAACTTTCTATGATGTGTGTTGGAGGTGTATCGAGACAATCATTAAAAGTTGATAGGGATATCCAAAATTGATGAAGGTGAAAAAGAGCATCATTCAAACTTCACATTTTGTTCATTTCTTTAGCATTTCTATACTTTATATGACACTTCGTGAATTCTCTATTGAGTAATATTTTTTTATCATCATTTCTTACTCTTGTCTTTGTCTTCGTGGTGAGTGGTCCACCCTCCACCATGTGGCATATTCCCTCGGGTTTCCTATTTGACTATACTAGCATCAATCTTTGATTGGCCCTCTCATGGAACTTAAAGCTGCAGTAATTCGGTAGGATCACGAAGTCTTTTGACATTAGTAGAATTTGAAACTATAGGGTTGATCATACTAAGATAGATAGATAGATACATACATACATACATATGTACATACGTACATGTGTGTATATACATATATACATACATACATACATATGTACATACATACATATGTACACACATACATATATATGTGCATGCATACATACATACATACATGCATGCATGCATGCATGCATACATACATACATACATACATACATACATACATACATACATACGTACATACATACATACATACAAACATCTGTACATACACACATACGTGTGTACATACATACATACATACACGTATACATGCATGCATACATACATACATACATACATACATACATACATACATACATACATACATACATGTATGCATTCATGCCTACATACATAGATACACACACATACGTATATACATGTGTGTGTGTTTCTAGAAATTTAAACTTCTCTCCTTCATTGTGCTCTTGATTGATAAGAATATTGGCAAGTATAAAGAGAAAATAAAATCATATTCTACGACAATTTTTTACAAGAAAAGTAGATTTCAATGAATATAGTTTTGTTCAGAGGGCTTTTGATTGAAATATCTTCTAATCAAAATATTTCATAAAATTTTAAGGTTCATCGAAGTTGTTGATGTGGTATCAAATT
>MU260134.1:35000-47500 GCA_020310875.1 Ceratopteris richardii | reverse complement strand
GATGGGGTCCGCATCATATCAGGCTCATGTACAGAATTTCTTCAACTTGTTCCAGAATCTACTGTTTCCGTGTTCAAGATTGGAAGTACATCACCAGCAGCAATGTTATATGATGCACTTGATCATTTTGATAGGCGCAGTGCAAAAGTAAGAGCTCAAATTTTCAATTTTTTGTATTCATTAATTTGATAGTGAATGATGCTTCTCTGTTCTCCACTGATCAATTGATTAGGGATGCTGCTTGAATTCACGAGATGTTCTTAATCAAGACTTCTGTCTTAAATGCTAGGGATAGGTTTTGTGACATTTTATTTCTGTTCTTATTAATAACTGATTTTAGAATGTAGCTGTGCGACAGAGTTTATCTGGTATCAGTAAGTAAGAAAGAATTTAAAAGGCAGAAACAGAGTAGTTTATTTATCTATATTTTTAGTAGTTTGAATAATGTGAAACCGGAACAGGAGTGGCAAGATGGTAGAAACAGAAACTATCTAACGAAGCAAATGGCATGAAAGAGAGCCTCAAATAATGCAGGTTGAGTGCTTCAGCAGGTTTGCAACTGTGGGAATGAGTGATACAAAGATCAAGCAGAAAAGTGGTCACATAGGATATGGAGAGAGACAAAAAAGTAATGACTTTCTTCAAGTTGCGGGAAGTGTATTTGAAATTTGGGACTTCGTCCATGAGATCTAATAAAAGGACCTTTTGGACTCTTGAACAAGGGTTGTATGAATGCTCAAAAAATGACGTAAAGGGAAGTGGTATAGATACAAAAGCCCACAGGCAAGGCCAAAAATTGCGGGAAAGCATATCTGCAGAAATATCACAAATAGATCTGCAAATATAGTGACCTGTGAGGTGATGTGAGCTCCCGTTTTCCCCTTTACCCCTAAGCTCCATTGACCTCGCATTTGAAGGGTTAGAAAGTCACCTTAAAGGAGTGTAACTTGCACCATCTGCAGGGCAATGCTCATGGTGTGCCAAGGCATCTGGTAATAACATTTGCAGGCTTCTCATGTATTCTGACCTTGATCATTGAGACCTAGCCATCCTCCAGTATATCTTACAAAAAATGGCACTCCACATAATACATTAAGGCATCCAGTAGGCAGATGAAAGTTGACATTGTTTACCTATAACTCTAATCTAGCTACCACATCCAAGGACAGATGTCCTAATATGTAGTCAAAATTTGTGGACCAAATAGGCAAACCAAATGGCTTCCTTGGAAGTTTCAATTTCTGAAATAAATTTAGCTTCAATGGTACATAACTCAATTATCCTTTTGAAATTTAGAGGACCATGAGATAATTCCACTTGCTTGTATAGATGTATCCACTTGTTGACTTGCAGGCATCTAGGTGAAAACTTGCCATGTCAAATCACAGTGCCTTCACCATTTCAATGGAGCTTCTCATAACAGAGACATTTATGCATTGTCCATTTCAAGTATTTCAGTAGGGACTTTGGATCATCCCAGCATTCTCTGCCAAGATAAGTTATAAATCTGCTTTTTCATAGTGGCACTTTCATTTGAGGATGAATTTGGGGTTTGCCCAGATTTGCATCCTAGTATATATGTTTGTTGTATTAGCGGACATGCAATTTTCACTTGTGGATTCTTTGTCCGAGTTGTGGCCAGTCCGAGGATGAATTTGGGGTTTGCTCAGATTTGCATTCTGGTATATATGTTTGTTGTATTAGTGGACATGCAGTTTTCACTTGTGGATTCTTTGTCCGAGTTGTGCCCAGTTGATAGGTGCATATATCCCATTGACTATGATCTACTTTAGTTTTTTTTCTCTTTAACTTGCATCTTGTGCTAGGCTTCATTATGCCTGAGTTTTCCCATCATTTTCAGAAGTGATAGAAATTCAATTTGTAGAGCTTCCTTCGAGTTCATGATTATGGTGTGTGTGTGCATTGTCTTATGTGTGTGAGCATGTATTCATTCTTACATCTATACTCATTATTGGGCATTGATGATGTTTGTGGGGATGTCATAGTATTGAGTCGACACCATGCATACTGGAGCTGAAGGCTATACAATCTTGAGTTTATAGTTACACTTTCATTTGAGGGTGAAATTGGGGTTTGCCTGGATTCATCTTGATATATATGTTTGTCCTCTTATCAAACATGCATTTTTCACTTGTGGATTCTTAGTTTAAAGTTAACTTAGTTCGTAAAACTTCCTGATATGGAAGTGCACTTAGGCCATTGGAGTAATAACTCACTACATTGTTATGGAAGTTCACAGAGGCTTCCGATGGAGTTTTCGGGGAGCCTTGAACCCCTAAAGATACGATGAGGCGTATTAGTATGGTACTACGTACGTACCCTAAGATTTGGGGCTTCCCGTACGAAATTCGTACGTTCATAAGGTACGAGATTTTTTTGGGGCTAAAAAATTATATATTTCCTCTTTAACATGATAAACATCATGTTTATGAGTAAAATGCATCAAAATGTTTATGAGATTGGAAGCTCTCTGCATGTGAAAATTAGGGAAATGAGAATCCATTGAGGCCTGGTCAAGTTTTGAAAGTTAAAACAAAAAATTGGTACGAAATCGTACGGTACCTAGAGATACGTACGGATCGAAAGTTACGTACGGATATATCCGTACGAGTATGAATACCAACTATGATATATATATATATATATATATATATATATATATATATATATATATATATATATATATATATATATATATATATATATGATGGCGACCTCGATCTCCTACGTCCGTTCATTTGCCACTGTCGCGCACGTCAGCTGTGTACATATTCTGTAAATACATTTCCGTTTAGGGTTTGAAGGTCGGGTACGTACAGCAAAGGCTTGCGCAAGTGCATCTTCTACGATAGGTGTTGCACAGTTAGGGTTTCGGACGATTTCGACTCTCATCGTCAGTAGAGGGTTGAACAGATCATCAGTAGAGGACGATTTCGACTCTGATCGTCAGCAGAGCAGATCGACAGTTCTGAGGAAGAAAGAAGATCTTGTGATTGTTAAGTCTGACATGCATTAGTTGGTTCTTCGGGTTAGAATGGCTGCTATTGTTGAAGTTCAAGATACTGTCCCTGTGTTTGCTACCTCCTTGAAGCAAGGATCCCAGGAAGAGATTGTGATTCCTCGGACCCCCTACCCGAAATAGATTGATATTGATAAATTAAAAAGTATATTGATCAAAATGTGAAAGGGGATTTGAACATAGACATTGACCCTGCTCTAATTTGGGAATCAACCCTTATGTTCCATGAAAAAGGACTTATGTTGTTTTTTTACTAGCCGTATACCTTTAGCGGTGGATGTGGTATATGCAATTAATGCTAATGTAGGGAAAGATGTGGTAGACAAGGTATTTTACTATGGGCATGGTCTCTTTGAGGTCATTTTTAATGATAATAATGTCAAACTACAGTTTTTGGAGCAGCAGATTGTTTTTCTATGTGGTTTAGTGTCACGTGTTTCCCTGGAAGCCAGTCAAAGCAATGAAGGAAGATTGCTGTACAAGTGTCCTGTTTGGGTTGAACTTGTGGATTTACCATCTTTTTTATGGACCAGTATTGGGCATGTGGCTAAGGCATTAGGCAAAGTGTTATATACGCCATCTATCTCTGCTCCTAATAAAAATAGAATATGTGTACTGTGGAATACATCAAGGCCCTTTCTTAAGACACTAGGTATAAATGTGCCTCATGTAGGAAACATTGTTATCTACTTAAAATGGGGCAATATGGCTGGATCATGTTTCCATTGTGGTAATTTGGGTCATTACTCTAAAAACTGTCCTTCTCTGAAATCTGACGGGATAAAGTTAATCCCCACTTACCCTGGAAGTAAAATTCTGGTTCCAAAAGAACAGATCTTTGGTAAACAAAGGACTATTCCTCATTCTACTGTTTCCCCTAAACCTATGTCAGGCCTTGGGTTTCATGGTGTGAACAGTAAGGGAAAAGAGGTAGAGGTTGACAAACAGGTGCATCCTGCTGCCCCCATTACTCCTTTGAAATTAAATGTATATAAGCGAAGGGATGGGGAAGGTACGAGTAAAGAAATTCCAAACAGAAAGGAGAGTGAACCTAGTAAAAGGGCAGTAGATAATGAGGGTTTTACCCCTGTTAGTTATAAGAAAGCACTCCTTCGAGGTAAGAGGGGTAAATTTCAATCTGGGTTTTCGACATCTCTTTCAGAGGAGGCGAATTTTGCACCCCATGCTGAAGATTATATGCTGGAATGTTTTGATAATATGGACATTGTCCTGCAGGATCTCGCTCAAGCATTGGCTCATGTAGATTCATCTTTGTCAACACTGTTGTTATCATGAAAATAGCTACTTGGAATATTCAGGGGTTGGGTCAACCTAGAAAGTGGACAATATTATGGAGGTGGATTGTTAGACATCAGCTTGACTTGGTAGCGGTGCAAGAGCATAAGAAACATGATATTGCTGGAATGCTTGTGCATACCAAGGATTTCGAGTTGCGATATAATGGTATGATAAATAAATATTCAGGGTGTCTCTTTATTATCAGGAAGAATATTAACTACACAGTGCTATTTGATGATTCTCAGGGCACATTTATTATAGTGCATCTTATATTGCATGGTATATCGTTTGTATGTATTAATGTTTACACTCCTAATTCACATGCAGAAAGAATGAAGACTTGGAAGGAATTGGTATTATCTATTCAGAAGTGTATGCAGCTTCAAATTTGGGGGGAAGCCCGTATTTTGCTATGTGATGACTTTAATATGGTGGAATCAGATGTGGATTGTACAACTACTTCTTCGGTGATGTCCTCGCAAGAAAGTACATCATGGAATGAGATATTGAGTATGTTGAATCGTAAAGATTTATGGGGTTACGTTGGCGGGCATACACTTCGTTATACTTTTCACTCAAGATCACATAGAAAAGCTATGAGCAGATTAGATAGATGTTACTATTCACATGTATATACTTTAAAGGCAACATCTAAAATGTGGATACATGCTACAGTGCTTCTCTCTGATCATAACCCTCTGTTGATGTCACTTGAGGAAGTAGACTGGAATTCTTGTATTTCAAGAAATCTACCTAGAATTCCGTTGAGAGTAAATCACTCGTGGATGCAAACTTATTTGTTCAAGTCTAAGGTACAAGATCTGATTCAGCATGTGCTTTCTTTGAAGGTATCGGCATGTATGAAATGGGAATATTTTGTTAAAAAATTACAGGATGTGATTAGAGATTGTGGTAAATTTTTTTCTGAAGTTCTTGATTCTGCCAAATGTGAAGCTCAGCAGCTTATCTATATTATGACAGAAAAGGTTGACGCTGGGATTGTGCTTTCTGATAATGAGTATATTCATCTTTGTAAGGCATACAAATGCTTGGAATTCATTGAAAACCAAGCTATCCATTCTTCAAAAGTGAAAGCAAGATGTATGGAAGTTAATGATATGCATGCGAATTCTAAATGCGTCTTTGATTTTTTACGAATTAAACATTTTAAGGATATGATTTCCCAGCTTCACTTAGATGGATTGGTTCTCAATGATGGTAACCCTATAGCGGCTGTGTGTTTAGAGCATTTCAAGAAATTGTTTGGAGCATCATATAAGTCTGATGAGGCTTGGTTTGATTCCCTTCATGAATCTTTGAGGTACACCCCTCAAAATGTTGATTCTCATATGGAAGCTGCTTGTGAAAAAAAATTTATAGAGGAAGAGGTGTACATAGGGCTCCAATCTTTAAGAAATGGTAAAGCTCTAGGTTTGGATGGTATCATGAAAGAATTTGTTATGGCTTTTTGGCCTTTGCTCAAGAATCTTGTTCTTCAGGTATGTAATGAAATATGGAGAGATAAAAAAATGCCATATTCTTTTAAGTTTGGAAAGATTAAACTCATTCCGAAGCTGGACATTCCTAAATGTATTGGAGATTGGAGACCGATTACAATGATGGGCATTATGTACAAAATTTTTCCTAAAGTTTTTGCATTAAGGCTCAAATATATTATTAATAAGGTGGTTCATCCAATGCAGATTGGGTTTATACATCAAAGATCTATTTATGATAATATTTTTCTTACGCAAATATTATTGGAGCATGTAGCAGTAACTAATCAGGAAGCAATTGGGATGCAAATTGATTTTGAAAAAGCCTTTGATCTAATTCGATGGGATTTCATTGCCACAGTGCTCAAAAAACTTGGCTTTGAAACTAGATTTTGTAGATTGATTTACATATTAGCTCAAGGCAGTGCTTCTCGGGTGGAGATAAATGGAAGGCTTTCTGAACCGTTCTCTATTGAACGCTCTGTACGTCAAGGGTGTCCTTTAAGTCCGGTTTTTTATGCTTTAGCATCGTCTCCAATGTTTTATCTTTTGGAAGCAAAGATGAATTCGCAATGCATTCATGGTGTTTCTCTTTATGGGATTCAGCAAATTGCAGTTGCTTTTGCTGATGACACGTTTATTTTTGCCAAGGCTGAAGAGAAGAATGTTCGAAATATATTGGACTCTTTAGCTCCTTTTTCTGAAGCATCTGCGCTGAGGATTAATAGGAAAAAATCGGCAATTGTAAATATTTCTGCGCCACATTTCCAATCTCTTAAGTGGGAGGTGTTCGGGATAAAGGCCCCAAGGACTCTCCTTTTGTATATTTTGACCCTTCCATGTGAAAGCTTTCTTTGAGAGCTTTCCAGACATATTTTTGTTGTATTTTTTGGACCCCAAATCGGGGAGTTATAGGCATTTACATTATTTTTATGACTTTTGGTCATTGGCCATGTGTGAACATGCCCAAATGACCTAAAAGTCATTTATCAATAAGACTTGGTCCCAAATCTCTCGTAACTTGATTGGGACTTCTTCAACTTCAGCTTCTCCATCTTCTTCTCCAAATTTCTGCGCAGGTTTCTCTCTCTACTTTCTCTCTCCTCACGCAGCAGCCCACTCCCTTTGCGTTTGGAGCAATCGAGCACACCATGATGTAGCTCTCTGCGACCTCTTTCAACTGGTATCAGAACTTTGAGCTGTTCCATCGCGACAAAGTTGCTCGAACTGCTTTTCTACTTGAGCCTATGTTAAGCTGAAGGTGTTTCCTTGCATTTGGGAGAATTTCATCGCGAAAAACCTTCTTTTTTTCGCGATAAAAGTGTTGTTTTTGGAGGATTACTTCAGCCCGGAGCAAAGCTGAAGCAAATTTTGTGCTTTTTAGAGAGTTTCATCGCGAAGAATCTCTTATTCTTCCTTTTGTATCCCCACAGGTCATTTTCAGCATCCACATTACTGATTTTTTCATCTACAAGTCTTTTGTGGCAGAAATTCTCTCTCATTTCAAGTGGGAGGACATTTACAAAGATTGAGGAAGTGCATACTTGCTGGAAACTTATTACAGCAGGTCTTTTCTCTGATTTTACAGGTCATATTGCCCCAAAAATTAGGGCTTTTGTGAAAACAAGCACCCATTTATTACTTGGTTTTCCATCTATGTATGCCTTTTGTGGTTGAAAAACAACAAATTTGTTGTTTTTGATGCAATTACAGCTTGCTGGAATTTTCTGAAATTTTCTGCAGAAAATTTCAGAAATTGATTTTTGCAAGTTTTGAACAGTTTTTGGGCTTAATTTCTCAGCTATAGTCTCGTAAGGTAATTGCGCACAAGACAACAGGTGAATTTTACCTTTTTGGTGAAATTTTGAAGCTCTTAGTGTGCAAACATGGCCTCTACCTCCTCTGATGTCAAAAGCTTGTTTGAGATCAAGAGATTTGAAGGTAATGGTTTCGATTTGTGGAAAGAGAGAATGTTGGGCATCCTCTTTCTTAAAGATTGTGAAGGGGCTCTTGAGGAAGTCAAGCCTGAAGCATGATTGAATCCTAGGTTGCATTACAGAGAAGGTTAATCACCCTCTCATCGCCCTCATGCGGGGCCCACTTGGGTTTGAGCTTGTTGTTGATCAGAAGAGAACTTCCCCTGCTTTGTGGGATTTGGGGGGTCCCGTGGGCACTAGTCCCCTTCTATTGTACCTTTGTTTCTTAATTTAATTCAAGTCCGGGAGAGTAGGCTATTGCCGAACTTCCTTTATATTAAAAAAAAGTCAAGCCTGAAGATATGACAGATGCAGCATGGATGAACCTAAACAAGAAGGCAATCACTTACATCAAGATGGCTGTATCAGATGAAATCTTAGTGGATTTGAAAGGCCTTACAACTGCTTTTGAGGTATGGGAGAAGCTGAAAGCCACTTATGAAAATACCACTCCTGTAAATCAAGTGCATCTTATGCGTAAGCTAGTGTGTATTCAGCTTGATGAGTCAAAAAGTGCTGCTGAGCACTTATCTTCGTTTACAGGTACTCTTTCACAATTTAGGACTCTGGATTACCTTCATTTGATGATAAGCTTAAGGCCATCTTCTTGTTGATGACCTTACCTGATTGATGGGAAACATTGGTTGTTTCACTTTCGAATAGCCCTAGTCTTACCTTTGATGGTGTAAGGGGTTCTATTTTGAATGAGGAAATCAGGAGGAAAGCTAGTGGAGAGGGCAGTGGTTCAGCCAATGTGGCTAGAGGAAGAACAGAAAAGAAAAGTGGAAATGTAGAGAGGAACATGAGCAAAAGCAAAGGCAAGACTGAAGTGACTTGTTATCAATGTGGTAGAAAAGGTCACAAGAAGCCTGATTGCAGATACTATAAAGCTGAACTAGAAAGAAAGAAGAATACAGGTGACAAGAAGAAAAAGGACACCAAGAATGAAGCACATGATACCTCAAAGGACAAAGACAAAGAGAAGGCCAATGTGGCCTCTAGTGTCATCATTGAGGAGCTATCAGATGCAGATGATATACTTTGTGCTACTATGGAAGCAGAGCATGTCGAAGTTATTGATGCTTCTATTAATATTCATGCACAAGATATGAAGATCACAAAGAGGGATTTGATTGATGCCTTGCTTACTGTGAATGATGCTTTGTCACAAACATGGATTGTAGATTCAAGTGCATCGTTTCATGTAACTCCTATTAAGGAGTGTTTCACTACCTTTCATGCAGGCAGCCATGGACATGTATATCTTGGAAATAACCATGCTTGTTCTATTGAAGGTATTGGCACAGTGCATCTCACAGTGGATGGTACCAATGAGCTTGTTTTGCATGATGTAAGGTATGTACCAAGCATCAAGAAAAGCTTATTGTCTGTTGGGAAAATGGATATGCATGGATATAGTACCCTCTTTGAGAAGGGGTCATGGAACCTTATCAAAGACTCTAGGTTGATTGTTAAAGGTACAAAGAAAGGGACTCTTTATTGCTTGCATGGTAAAGCTTTGCTGGGCAAGTTTATTGCTCTGGCTGAAATCCATTCACATATGGAATTATGGCATAAAAGGCTTGACCACATGAGCTAAAAAGGCCTTGATAAATTATGTAATTTGGACAAGTTTGATGCTAAAGGCTCAAAACTTGATTTTTGTAATGAATGCCAATATGGTAAGCAAGTAAAGAATTCCTACTACTGTGGTGTCTCTTGTAAGTCTAATGTGCTTGATCTTGTTCATTCTGATGTTTGTAGCGTGCCCACAAAATCTATGGGGGGTTCTCTTTACTTTGTTTCTTTTGTTGATGACTACTCTAGGAAACTTTGGGTATATTTGTTAAAATCTAAAGATGAAGCCTTTGTTGCATTTAAGAAATTTCATGCATTTGTGACCACTCAAACAAGTAGAAAGCTGAAATGCTTACGTACAGATAATGGGGGTGAGTTTACAAGTGCTGAATTCAATAGATTTTGTGAAAATCTTGGTATTAAGAGGGAGCTAACAGTCCCATACAGCCCCTCTTCCAACGGTGTGGCTGAAAGGTACAATAGGACTTTATGAGAGAGGGTGAGATGCATGCTGTCCACAGCTAATCTCCCTCATGGATTTTGGGGAGAGGCTTTGAAAACTGCAGTTCATGTTTGCAATCGATCCCCTCATATGTTCTTAAAAGGTGGCATTCTAGAAGAGGTTTGGTCTGGCAAACCAGCTTCATATGACCACCTACGCATCTTTGGTTGTGATGCTTTTGTGCATATAAGGCCTGAGTTGAGAAGCAAGTTAGATGCAAAGTCCATGAAAGGAATCTTCATGGGTTATGGAGATGAAGGTGAAATGGGCTACAAGATTTGGCTACCTCAACTCAAGAAGGTAATACGCAGCCGAGATGTTGTATTTAATGAGGCAAGGCTGCTCAAAAACAATTGTGCCTCTAAAGATGACCATAAAAGAGTCAAATTTCAGCATGTACAGCCACCAGTTAAATCTGATATGAACCCTCGGGATGCACCACATATGGCTGGAAATGACAATGAGCCCGTGGTTATTGAGCCAGATGATGTTGGACAGCAAAATGGTGATCCTGAAGGGCATATGCAGCCACCTATTCATGCTGAAAACAGGGCTGGAAATGATGTACAGCAGCCTTTTAACAATGAAAAAGTTAATGTACCTCCTGATGTAGATCCATTGCCTGGTAATGTGGATCATTGGGTAAGAAGATCTATACGTCCTAGGAGGCCAGTGACTAGATATGATCCCTCTATACATTATATTATGTTATCAGATGAGGGTGAGCCTCTTACTTATAAAGAGGCAAAGCTATGTGAGCAGAAGAAGAAGTGGGAGTTAGCCATGCAGGAAGAGATAAAGGCCTTGCATGCAAATGATACTTGGGATTTGGTTGAGTTACCCAAAGGAAGGAAAGCCATTCCCAACAAGTGGGTGTACAAAATCAAAACTGTTGATGGCAAACCCAAGTATAAGGCAAGGCTGGTTGCTGAGGGATACGCCCAAAAAGAGGGCATTGATTTCCAAGAAGTGTTCTCTCCAGTGGTGAAAATGACCACTTTACGTGTGTTGTTTGCTCTCACAGCTGCCTTGGATTTGGAATTATTCCAAATGGATGTTAAAACAGCCTTTTTGCATGGTGATTTAGATGAAGAGCTGTACATGAAACAGCCAGAAGGATATGCCATTCATGGAAAAGAGCATCTGGTATGCAAACTGAAAAGGAGCTTATATGGGCTGAAACAGGCTCCTAGACAATGGTATAAGAAGTTTGATGCATTTATGCTCAAACATGGGTTTAAAAGAAGCCATGCAGATCACTGTTTGTACACCAAAAAGGATGAAGATGGCAGCCCAATTATTCTTGTACTGTATGTAGATGATATGCTGCTGGCTGGGAAGAAAAAGAGCACTCTGAATGCTCTAAAACAGCAGCTGAACTCTGCATTCTCAATGAAAGACCTTGGGGAAGCTGAGCATATTCTTGGTATGCGTATAAAAAGGGATAGGCAGAAGCATACTTTGCAGGTATCCCAAGAAAAGTACATTGAAAAAGTGCTGGACAGATTTAATGTGGCTGATGCTAAGCCTCTTCGAGTGCCATTGCAGCCACATGTTAAGCTTTCCAAGGATGACTGTCCCAAAAATGATGATGCAGCCAGTTACATGAAGAGTGTTCCATATGCATCAGCTTGTGGTTCACTTATGTATGCTATGGTTGCCACTCGGCCAGACATTGCTCATGCAGTGGGAGTTGTTAGCAGGTTCATGGCTAATCCTGGTAGAGCTCATTGGGAGGCAGTCAAATCTATCTTGAGATATTTGAAAAGGACCAAAAGTAAATGCTTATGTTATGGAAAGGGTCCGTTGGAGTTAAATGGATTTTGTGATTCAGACATGGCAAGTGATGTGGACACACGCAAGTCCACAAGTGGCTATGTATACATACTTGCAGGTGGAGCTATTTCATGGTGCTCTAGACTTCATAGGATAGTTGCACTATCTACTACAGAGGCTGAATATATTTCAGCCACAGAGGCTTCCAAAGAAGCCATTTGGTTAGCCCACCTGTGCAGTGAGTTTGGGATGCCTGAAAAGGCACCTGTCCTTGGATGTGATAGCCAGAGTGCCATATATTTGGCAAAGAATGCCATGTTTCATGCTCGCACAAAGCATATTGATGTGAGATACCACTTCATCGGAGAGGTGTTAGAGGATGGCCTGATCACTTTGATCAAGGTCAATACTTCACAGAATCCTGCAGATGCTCTCACGAAGTGTCTACCCAAGGCACAACATCAGCTATGTATACAGATGGTGGGAGTTACTTAGCTTAAAGGAGCCTCCTTCGTCCTTTAAGTGGGAGGTTGCTGGGGATAAAGGCCCCAAGGACTCTCCTTTTGTATATTTTGACCCTTCCATGTGAAAGCTTTCTTCGAGAGCTTTCCATACATATTTTTGTTGTATTTTTTGGACCCCAAATTGGGGAGTTATAGGCATTTACATTATTTTTATGACTTTTGGTCATTGGCCACGTGTGAACATGCCCAAATGACCTAAAAGTCACTTATCAATAAGACTTGGTCCCAAATCTCTCATAACTTGATTGGGACTTCTTCAACTTCAGCTTCTCCGTCTTCTTCTCCGAATTTCTGCGCAGGTTTCTCTCT
>MU260134.1:10000-30000 GCA_020310875.1 Ceratopteris richardii | reverse complement strand
GCTTACCATTCCGGGAGAGGAACTTGATCTATATGATGTGCTTTATCAAGAGTTGATTGTGTCACAACATGAGATGAGGGAATCTCAGACTCGTGCTAGTCCTAGTGCATGTATTGTACGAGGCCCATTCACTAGTCGGACCGAGGCATCTACTAGTCGGGCACTACATCATGACGACGATGATGATGATGATGATTCAGAGGATTTTGATGATTGATGATTGATCATTTGATATTTGACTGTGTCATTGATAGTTTATTGCTTGATTATTTAGCGGTATGATGTATCATTTATGACAGTTGGGAGTTTGCTTTTTGACATATTATATATATGATTTGTGATTCATTGACTTTTCATTGTATTTGTCATGCTTTGAATCTTGAATCTTGATGGATCGTGATTTTAGACTTTTGAGTCAACTCTCATTGATGATTGTCACATGTGCAATGTGCAATATGGATTATGATTTGTGATTCATGAATAAAGTTATAAGTTTGAAGTAACAAGTTTAATAATTAAAGTGCACAATGCTCATTGCTTAGTGAGTTGTGACTCATGACTTAAATTTCTAAATTTTAATTGCTTGAATGTTCAATGAATTATGATGAGTGATGGTGCAATGTGAATTTAGAATGACAATGATTATTTGTGCATTGTGAATTTAGAACGATAAGTTTGAACATTAAGAAAACGTTAACAATGTTTTTGCAACATCTAGGGCAAAACGTTGCTACCCGTTAACAACATATTGCCTTAGATGCTGTGAAAACGTTGCTAAGAACCTTGGGTGCATCTAATTTGCTATCTCTCAAAGTCTGCACCAACCATTTAGACACAGTTTTTGCCTTCTCTATGTCTGCACTCTCATCAACAAGTGTATCATGTAAATCTACATTAGAAATGGAATGATTTGCATCGTTATTTGGAATCTATAAAGGTTGAAAAATTGTCTCATTTGGACCAACACTTGACTTTCCACCTTTACAAAGAGACTTTCCACCTTTACAAAGAGGAAGCAAAGTGTCATACACATCTTTAGAGCCAACTGATGTCTTCTTGGTACATGAAAGTAATGGCTGAATTGCATCTTCCACAAAAACAACTTCACGACTAACCAAAATGCATTTATTCTGTGGATGAAATAGATGAGTTTTGCTTTCAGTTGTACCCAACAAAAATACATTTCACTGCTTTAT
Organism: Ceratopteris richardii; assembly: GCA_020310875.1. NCBI lineage: Eukaryota > Viridiplantae > Streptophyta > Polypodiopsida > Polypodiales > Pteridaceae > Ceratopteris > Ceratopteris richardii. The sequence goes on along the minus strand of MU260134.1, from coordinate 28,804 downwards.
CATCTAGCTTTTTGCATTGCTGTTTAGGCACTAATGCATGTGCCAAACAACCAAAGACATGAAGATGAGCAAGAGATGGTTTGGGACCATGTCAATCCTCATACGGAGTGATCGATTGCAGTGCCATGCAGATAAGAAACACATGGCTTGCGACCATGCCAATCCTCATATGGAATGATTGATTGGAGTACATATGCTGCACACATAACAATCTCAAGCCAAAAGCTATGTGGTAATGCTTGACTTTTGACCATAGAGCTTTCCATTTCCATAAGAGACCTGTTTTTTCTTTCAACAACTCCATGCTATGTAGTCTTGTGGTTTACTACCATGAGCTTAGAGTTTCACTTCCATTTGAGGATGAATTTGGAGTTTGCTTGGATTCATTCTTGTATATATGGTTCTCGTATTAGTGGATATGCCGTTTCACTCGTGTATTCTTCGTATGAGCTTCGACTAGTTGATAGGTGTGTATACCCTATCAACTATGCATTTCTTGTAATTTTTCGTATCTTTTGTTTGCATTTTGTGCTTGGTTTCATTATGACTTAGTTTGCCCATCACATTGGGAAGTGATAGAAACTAAGTTTGCAGAGCTTCTTTTGAGTTCATTCTTGTGTTGTGTGCACGTTTTGGGGTGTGTATGTGAACATGTATTCATTCTTAGTTCTATACCCACTATTGGGCACTGATGGCGTTAGTGGGGATGTCATAATATTGAGTCGATACTATGCATAATGGAGTTTACCTGCCATATAGTCTTGTGATTGAGTACCATGAGCGTATAGTTGCACTTTCTTTTGGGGGCGAATTTGGGGTTTTCTTGGATTCATTTTGGTATTAAATGATTGTCGTATTTGTGGACATGAAGTTTCACTTGTGGATTCTTTGTCCGAGTGGCTACTAGTTGATAGGTGTATATACCCTATGAACTATGCATTTTTTGTAATTTTTCTTATTTTTTGTTTGCATTTTGAGCTTGGCTTCATTATGGCTAAGTTTGCCCATCGCTTTTAAAAGTGATAGAAACTGAGTTCACAGAGTTTCTTGTGAGTTCATGCTTGTGGTATGTGTGCATTGTGGGGTGTGTGTGTGTGTGAGCATGTCAGTTCTATACCCACTATTGGACTCTGATCACGCTAGTGGGGATGGCATAATACGATATAGTTGTATGGTTGACTACCATGAGCTTATAGTTGCACTTTATTTGAGGTTGAATGTGGGGTTTGCCTGAATTCATTCTAGTATATATATATGCACACATTGTATAGTTAGTTTTCATCAAGTTACTTGTTTTAGTATAGTCTTTTTGTTACTGGTTACATCTCTTGTCTCTACTCTACTCTCTATCTTCATTCATCTATCTTATTTGGTTCAAAGTGTGTATGCATGCATGGTTTCTAGTGTCAGAAAGATCTCATGAACCTATCTTATTGGGCCTACCTCACTTACAACATTTAAATTTGCACATATGCTGATTGACTTTTTTTGATGTTACTCATTATTTATTTAGTATTTACTATTTTTTTTTTATTATTATTATTATTTTCCCCTTCACAAGTGATTTAATAATGTCAATCTCTCTTGTAATATGAACTGAGATTTTCACATCTCATATGGTATCTAGGCACACAACCTAAGGATTTAGACATTCATTGTAGAACAATAAAGCATATTAAATTAAAAAAATAGTCTCCTACATCTAATTTTTGTAAGTAACTCTAGCCATCCTCGTAAGTAATATGCTTTGTGCGAGCATGGAACATGGCATTTTTTGCCAAACATATGGCATTCTGGCTATCACATCCAAGAACAGGTCCCTTTTCAAGTATTCCAAACTCACTACGCAAGCGGGCTAACCAAATAACTTCTTTGGAAGCCTCTGTAGCTGAAATATATTCTGCCTTGTAGTAGATAGTGCAACTGTCCTCTAAAGTCTAGGGCACCATGAAATAGCTCCACTTGCAAGGGTCTATACATAGCCACTTGTGGATTTGTGAGTGTCCACATCCCCATGTCTGAATCACATAATCCTTTTAACTCCAATGGAACCTTTCCATAACATAGGCATTTACCTTTGGTCCCTTTCAAATATCTCAAGATAGATTTGACTGCTCCCCAATGAACTTTGCGAGGATTAGCCATGAACCTGCTAACAACCCCTAGTGCATGAGCAATGTTTGGCCGAGTCCTAACCATAGCATACATAGGTGAACCACAAGCTGATGCATATGGAACACTCCATGTAGGTGGCTGCATCACCATCTTTGGGACAATCATCCTTGGAAAGCTTAACATGTGGCTGCAATGGCACTCCAAGAGGCTTAGCATCAGCCACATTAGATATGTCCAGCACTTTTTCAATGTACTTTTCTTGGGATAAATGCAAAGTATGCTGCTTCCTATCCCTTTTTATTCGCATACCAAGAAAATGCATTATGCTCAGCTTCCACAAGGTCTTTTATTGAGAATGCAGAGTTCAGCTGTTGTGTTAGAGCATTTAGATTGCTCTTTTTCTTCCCGGCCAGCAGCATATCATGTACATACAGCACAAGAATGATTGGGCTTCCATCTTCATCCTTTTTAGTGTACAAACAACGGTCTGCATGGCTTCTTTTGAACCCATGTTTGAACATAAACGCATCAAACGTCTTATACCATTGTTTGGGGGCTTGTTTGAGCCCATATGAGCTCCTTTTCAGCTTGCATACCAGATGCGCTTTTCCAGGAATGGCATATCCTTCTGGCTGTTTCATGTACAGCTCTTTGTCTAAATCATCATGCAAAAAGGCTGTTTTAATATCCATTTGGAATAACTCCAAATCCAAGACAGCTGTGAGAGACCAGCCTTGCCGTATACTTGGGTTTGCCATCAACAGTTTCGATTCTGTATACACACTTGTTGGGAATGGCCTTCCTACCTTTGGGCAACTCAACCATATCCCAACTATCATTTGCATGCAAGGCCTTTATCTCTTCCTGCATGGCTAACTCCCAATTCTTCTTGTGCTCACATAGCCTTTTTATAAGTGAGAGGCTCACCCTCATCTGATAACATAAGGTAGTGTACAGAGGGGTCATATCATGTCACAGGCCTCCTAGGACATGTAGATCTTCCCACCCGATGAGCCACATTCTCTCGCAATGGATCTACATCAGGAGATACATCAACTTTCTGATTGTTAATGGGCTGCTGTACATCATTTCCAGCCCTGTTTTCGGCATGAATAGGTGGCTGCATATGCCCATCTGGCATCAGGAGCTTCATTTTGCTGGCCAATATCATCTGCCTCAATAACCACTGGCTCATTTTCATTTCCAGCCAAATGCGGTGCATGTGGAGGATTCATATTAGATTTAAGATGTGGCTGAGCATGCTGAAATTTAATCTTTTTATGGTCACTTTTAGAGACAATCATTTTGAGCAGCCTTGCCTCATTAAATACAACATCCCAGTTGCGTATTACCTTCTTGAGTTGAGGTAGCCAAATTTTGTAGCCCATTTCATATTCATCTCCATAACCCATGAAGATTCCTTTAATGGACTTTGCATCTAACTTGGTTCTCAACTCTGGCCTTATATGCACAAAAGCATCATAACCAAAGATGCGTAGGTGGTCATATGAAGCTGGTTTGCTAGACCAAACCTCTTTCCGAATGCCACCTTTTAAGGACATATGAGGGGATCGATTGCAAACATGAAGTGCAATATTCAAAGCCTTTCCCCAAAATCTATGAGGGAGATTAGCTGTGGACAGCATGCATCTCACCCTCTCACATAAAGACTGGCTATACCTTTCAGCCACACTGTTGGAAGAGGGGTTGTATGGGACTGATAGCTCCCTCTTAATACCAAGATTTTCACAAAATCTATTGAATTCAGCACTTTTAAACTCACCCCCATTATTTGGACATAAGCATTCAGCTTTCTACCTGTTTGGGTGGTCACAAATGCGTGACATTTCTTAAATGCAGCAAAAGCTTCATCTTTAGATTTTAACAAATATCCCAAAGCTTCTAGAGTAGTCATCAACAAAAGAAACAAAGTAAAGAGCACCCCCCATGGATTTGGTGGGCATGCTACAAACATCAAAATGAACAAGATCAAGCATATTAGACTTACGAGAGACACAAGAGTAGTAGGAATGCTTCACTTGCTTACCATATTGACGTTCATTACAAAATTCAAGTTTTGAGCCTTAAGCATCAAACTTGTTTATCAAGGCCTTTTTGGCTCACGTGGCCAAGCCTTTTATGCCATAATTCCATATCTGAATGGATTTCAGCCAAAGCAAAAAACTTGCCGAACAAAGCTGTACGATGCATGTAGTAAAGAGTCCCTTTCTTTTTTACCTTTGACATTCAGCCTAGAGCCTTTGATAAGCTTCTATGATTGGCTCTCAAAGAGGGTACTATATCCATGCATATCCATTTGCCCAACAGACAATAGGCTTTTCTTGATGCTTGGTACATACCTTACATCATGCAAAACTAGCTCATTAGTATCATCTATAGTGAGATGCATTGTGCCAATGCCTTCAATAGAACAAGCATGGGCTATTTCCAAGATATACATGTCCATGGCTGCCTGCATGAAAGGTATTAAAACACTCCTTAATAAGAGTAACATGGAACGATGCACCTGAATCCACAATCCATGTTTGTGACAAATAATCATTCACAGTAAGCAATGTATCAATCAGATCCCTCTTTGTGATCTGTATATCCTGTGCATGAATATTAACAAAAGCATAATTAACTTTGGCATGATATGCTTCCATAGTGGCACAAAGAATATCTTTTGCATCTGATAGCTCCTCAATGACAACACAAGAGGCCACATTGGCCTTCTCTTTATCCTTTTCCTTTGAGCTTTCATGTGCTTCATTCTTGGTGTCCTTTTTCTTTTTGTCACTTTTGTCCTTCTTTCTTTCTAGTTGAGTTTTGTAGTATCTGCAATCAGGCTTCTTGTGACTTTTCCTACCACATTGGTAACAAGTCACTTTAGCCTCGCCTTTGCTTTTGCTCCTGATTCTTTGTTCATTTCTACTTTTCTTTTGTGTTCTTCCTCTAGCCACATTGGTTGAACCAATGCCTTCTCCACTCGCTTTCCTCCTAATTTCCTCATTCAGAATAAAACCCCTTACACCATCAAAGGTAAGATTGGGATTATTCGAAAGTGAAACAACCAATGTTTCCCATGAATCAGGTAAGGGAATCAACAAAAAGATGGCCTTAAGCTTATCATCAAATGCAGGTAATCCGGAGTCTGGCAATTGTGAGAGAGTACCTATAAATGTAGATAAGTGCTTAGCCACACTTTTTGACTCATCAAGCTGCATACACACTAGCTAACACATAAGATGCACTTGATTTACAGGCGTGGTATTTTCATAGGTGGCCTTTGGCTTCTCCCATACTTCAAAAGGAGTTGTAAGGCCCTTGAGATCCACCAAGATTTCATCTGATACAACCATCTTGATAGAAGTGATGGCCTTCTTGTTTATGTTCGTCCATGCTTCATCTATCATATCTTAAGGCTTGACTTCTTCAAGAACCCCTTCACAATCTTTAAGAAAGAGGATGTCAAGCATTCTCTCTTTCCACAAATCAAAACCGTTGCCCTCCAATCTCTTGATCTCAAACAAGTTTTTGACATTAAAGGAGGTAGAAGCTAAACTTGACAAGATTATAGCCGAAAAATTAAGCCCAAAAACAGTCCAAAACTTGCAAAAACCAATTTCTGAAAATGTTTGCATAAAATTTCAAAAAATTCCAGCAAGGTGTAATTGCATAGAAAACAACAAATTTATTGTTTTTCAACCACAAACGACATATATATACAAAAAACAAAGTCTTCACAAAAGTCTCAATTTTTGCAGCAATATGACCTGTAAAATCAGAGAAATGACCTTCATTAATAAGTTTCCTGTAAGAATGTACTTCCTTAATCCTTATATATGTACTTCCACTTGAAATGATAGAGAATTTCTGCAACAAAGGACTTGTAAATGAAAAAACAAGGAGTGTGGATGAAGCAATCCTCCAAAAACAACACCTTTATAGTGAAAAATGAAGGTTTTTTCGTGATGAAATTCTCCCAAATGCAAGAAAAAGCTTCTAGCTTAGCATAGGATGAAGTAGAAAAGCAATTGAAGCAACTTTGTCGTGATGGAAAAGCTCAAAGCTCTGGTACCAATTGAAAAAAGGCTGCAGAGAGCTACATAGTGGTGTGCTCGGTTGCTCCAAATGCAAAGAAAGTGGGTTTCTACGTGAGGAGAGAGAAAGTAGAGAGAGAAATCTGCATAGAAATTGGGAGAAGAAGATGGAGAAGCTGAAGTTGAAAAGGTCACAATCAAGTTATGAGAGATTTGGGGCCAAATCTTATTGATAAGTGACTTTTAGGTTATTTGGACATGTTCACACATGGCCAATGACCAAAAATCATAAAAATAATGTAAATGCTTATAATGTCCCAATTTGGGGTCCAAAAAATATAATAAAAATATGTTTGGAAAGCTCTTGGATAGAGCTTTCACATGGGAGGGTCAAAATATACAAAAAGAGCTCTCTTGGGGCGTTTATCCCGAATACGTGGAACATCATTAGTGTGTGATTATGCACAAACACATTGAATATTTGGGCATGCGTTCAGGATGTGTCATTCCATTGTTAGTTTGATAATCTTGATCTAATAAGATACAACAAGTTTTATAATTTTGAATTTAAAGTTGTTTTGGTGGCTGTATAAAGTTATTCACCCTTAAATAGAAGCATAGTTGAAAAAACATGTTTTTTAATAAAAAATCAAAAACGTTTAGAACTTAAAATGTATTAAATGCTTTTCAGTTTTTTATTACAGTTGGCATCATAAAAACAATTTTTTATTAATTTGGGGCCATAAAAATGTTAAAAAAAAAAATAAAAATAAATAAATCACTTTGGACCATTGACATTAATGTGTCATCGCTCATGGACATTGATGTTTGATGGTCCATGGATTTACGATTTATGTTGGAACTTGAATGTTATAGTTTTTGAATGAGCCAAAAGTCATGATATTCATGTATATATTATGCTCTTTTATGTAATGACATGTATGTGATGACTATCCCATATGAATCATGGTTCATATTGAAATTCAAATTCATGTTCAATGTTAAGTTTTTAACAATTAAGTTCATGTTTGTCTTTTAAATCCATTTAAGTTATAACCATGATCCATGCATGATGCTGCATACTTGCAAACCGGTGCCCATTGGCCGCCATGTCAATTGTGTTCTATAAGGTAGCAGATCAAGTTTTTAATGTGTTTTTACATTAGTAGGTGAAGGAGTGCTAGATATGTGTTATTCATGGATTATCTAAAACAAAAATTGAGAAATGCTGCAAAGAAATATAATACTCATGTTTTATTTCCATTTTTTTTAGTACTCTACATATAAACATTTTAGAACTCCTTTTTAAAAATCGTTTTTAAAACTCTCGTTGTACTATGGATAGAAGTGCTTGTGCCTTGCAAATTTGGAGGGTGGAAGGGTGTAATTTCGTACCTGTGTGTTCCAATAGCAGAGCTGGTAATTTGTACACTTTTGTTGCGCTCAAGTACTATGCGTTTGTGTATGCTTTTTTGTGGACAAGAAGTTACATTTGCTTCCTGGCACCTGCATAAACTGGTAAACAAAATTATGTTCATTCTAACCCTATACCACTATGATTGTCTGTAGGCTGATGAAAATTTGAGGCTAATTCGTCCAGCATTGGCAGAGGCAGTTGATTCCTGTGTTGATGCAGCTGGCCATGAGTTTGATATTTCCCAGCAACGGACACTCTTACGTGCTGCAGCTTATGGGCTAGCATTTTGCAGGTTTCAAGAGTTCAAGTCCCCCCTCCCCACCCCAAAAAAAAAAAAAAAAGAAAAAAAAAAAAGAAAAAACAACAACAAAGAGAGAGAGAGAAGAAGAAAAGAAAAAAAGGAAAAAAAAGAACACAAAAGTCCTTATTTGCATTGCAGCAAAGGCAATGTTTCTTTCTGACATGGAACTGATGTGTGATTGCTACTGATGAGTACTTGTAAGGGACTAATTCAGTTGGGTTGAGTTTCATTTTTTTTAATCTTCCAAATAGGAACAAATTAACATGGCCAAGCATATTTGATCAACCTCGGCCAAGAGCCATGAGATATGCATCATTTGTGTCCATGTCAACGAATGTGTGGATCAGTTGGGGCATTACAACAGGGAAATCTCTAAGATGATTCACCCATTATGTCACTTAAGTGGTTAAGGATCAAAATGCAAGCAACAAAAATCACTTAGTGAACATAAATAATTCCCTTTAAAGACTTGAGATAGTAAGAGTGGGACCAGGTTCTATGCTGTGTGCTGATTTAGAGTTCTCATTTCAAAAGTTCTGGGTATATAATGCATCTGGTCATCTATCATTTGTGTCCAGTTTATGCTTTTCTGATGTGCACTTTGGGAGACTTCAGTATATTTACCGTCTGCTACCAAAATATTATCAACAGTACTTTTGAAAGCAGTAAGTGAAATTTATGGGTCTGCTAATGCATACAAAGATCCATAGTTGGTAAATAGAAATAATGAAAAATCAGTAAAAGCATAAGTGATTTTTTCAAAGGAAAACCCCAAATCTGCAAGAATTAGCTCTCTGTTTTGCGTAATATAGTTATAACAGTTTATCAATGAGTTCTCTTTTTGTTCTCAAAGTGGCCTACCAGTGGACCTTCTGTTCAAAATATAGTCAGTGCCAAGTGATTTTATTGAACCTCTGTATTGATATTTGTTGCAGCTTTAACTTGAGCTAGTGCTGGTATCTTTCACCTTTCAGAAATGATGATCAATTTCTTATTAATCTTAGACTCAATTTCAATATGGTTTTATTTCTGTCTTAGCTGATTTTGTTGTTTTCTATTTTCACGTTACTTCTGTCTTGGCATTCTTTTCTGTTTATCTTCACGACTCTAAAATTGAGCTTTTAATTTACATGTACCATGCTTCCATAGCAATCTGCCATTTTTAGGGCTGGATATTTTTATCGATACTTTTGTTTAAACAAAGGAAAAGTGTAAAATTAAAGATTATCATTTACTGAGTGTGCATTTTGTGTTTTGACACCTGGTATGGCAGGTTGTTTTATAAAATATAAGAATTGTGATTGCCATTACCCATGATTTCTTATTGCAGAGGCTTTCCTCGAGACCGGTTTAGTAGAATGTGCAGAACACTTAGAGTCCTTAATGCTGTGCGACATTTTGAAATTGGTATCCCACTCAGCATAAAACAGCTGGAGGTGATTGTTTTCATTTTGCCTCAATTGGTTGTTTGCATCCACTTATGTAAATAAATATGATGTAATGTTTGTGACAGAAACTTACTGTACCAAAACTGATTGTCAGATTGCTTCATGCTGATCGACACTTGCTTGCCTTCCGGATGTGTCATTATCTTGATTTCAGTCCAGTATGTTATTTAACTTGGTGCTTGAATTCTCTATGTAACATCTTAACGAGTGACAAGGTCTGGTGGTGTCATCATCTACTAGGAAATGGTGCTAACTGATTGGGCATCCAAGAAGATCGAGTCATCTTCAAGTGTAGATGATGGTGTTTTGCTAGATGCACTTGTTGCCAAGGTGAGCTTTTGTGGACAATTTTGGTTTTAACCCTCCTATGGCAGCATAATCATAACACCACTTCTCCTTGTCACTAGCTGAAGGCATGTTCAGTAATCTCCTATGCTTCAGTAGCTGAAAAAGCACGAGGATTGGGCAGGCACAAACTGGCAGCTTTGATCTTAGATTATGAACCTCAGCCATCAAAACAGGTTTTTGGCCAACTCAAGTACTCAAGATTTTCATATTTTTGTTTTTAAGTTTTTTGTTGGGATCACTGTGTGCAAGATTTATGGTTAGATCTAAATATTAACCTCAACTATTTATGCTTGTTGTTGGAAATCAATGTCACATTAGTCCAAAATCCTATTAGGGCAGAAACCCTAATTTTGGTATTTACTCATTTTTTGCACAAAATTTGGGTAAAATTTTTATGATCCTATCTTGTAGACCTTGATGAGAGCTTTCTAATGGTATATGACATTCAGTCATCACAGATTAGATGTGGGAGAAAATCTTGATCAAAGTTCGTAATTTAAAAAGCTTATGAAAAGCTAATTTCAGCGATTAAAAAAAAAACAACGATCAAAATAGAAAAAAACAGCGATAGATTTTTATCTAACGATCAGATTTTTACGATCAGCTTTATTATGGGTTTTTCACATGAGGGCTTGAAACTCTATATAAGAGAGCCTATGGTTACTTGTTGATCCATCCAATACCATCGTTTGTGGTGATTTTGGTGATGGATGTGCTGATGCACACATGGGGCAGCCATGGTGCACATATGGACAGCCATAGTACAAAGTAAAGATTTAAATCGTAGATTTAAATCGGGATTTAAATCGTTTAAATCGTAGAGATTTTTTAAAATAAAAATAAAAATCGGGGTTTTTATTCATCAAGAGATTTTTATTTTTTTTTTGTATCTAAGGTATGCACAATACCTATTCAACTCATATATGCTCCAATATTGGACAGTAGTGAAAGTAGTGAAAAGTTTATCTGACCTGGATGCTTGTTAGTTCTTGTACTTCAGTCATATGTGAGATGCCAACAAAGAGTTTATGATAACATTTCAGTCACATAAACTCTATAATGTCATTCAGCTATAGGTTGGTATAGATTTATACTGGATAGGGACTTATTTTGATGCCAAAAAATGTACATATACAATTGAAGGAACTTGGCTTTGAGCATGGATTTTAACTTAATTTAGTTAGTCAAATCTCTAATAGGCAAGAAAATAAAATAGTTCTATCCAGAGAGCAAAGTGGTAATATATGATAGACTATTAGCAAGCATAGGTATCATAGTGATCAAATTTTTAATTTTAAAAGGTGATCTACCATATGAAACCTTAAAAAAAAAAAAAATAAAAAAAAAAAAAATTTGGAATAAAAATCGTTAAAAACGATTTAAATCGCGAATGCGATTTTTACGATTTTTATTTTAAAAAAATCGTGCGATTTTTTTTACTATGTGGACAGCTATGGAGCAACTTTTGAAGCACATAAGGAGAAGCCATGGAGTTCTTCTTGGAGAAGAGTGTGCTCACACTCTTGCTTATGAAGAAGACTTACTTATGAGCAGATTGATGGTGTGGATCATCCATCTACATGATGTATTTGGAGATTGTCTTCTACATGAAGATTATGGAGTACTTCAAAAACATTGGATGGAGCTTAACATAAGATTGCATCTTATGTTAACTATTCAGGTACATATTCTCTTTATGCACACATGTACTAGTTGGAGCTTATGGAGGCGGTGGCATGCATATCTGGAGGAGTCCCATTCTGCATACATGGAGGCAGTGGCATCCATAAAGGAGAATCAGTACATGCATGCTACACGCATCAGAGTACATGCATTCTACATGCATCAGATGAGATGTTAGAGAAGGTGTTTCCACATGAGTATAAGGATTTCTGTCAGCAACATGTTAGCATTCTATGCTAATTCCGTAAGTATGTGATCTATCACACACACATCTGATTTAGGGTCTTCCATAGCCTAAATTAAGATTAGGGTTTTCTGAATATCAGTTTCAAACTGATCTTTCCTCTTTCAGTCACTCATATTCACTCTTCTATAACCTATTAGGTCGTACATCTTATACATATTCAGATTTCTGTCCTTACATCTGAATATTCTTGTAAATTCTGTATATACACTCTTCCATCTATTTCTGTTCACATAGAGTGGTTGAGATTTTGACTCCCACATTGTAAATTGACATTTGTATATATGATGGTGTGAGTAAGGAGTGGCTTACGTAACACTTTGAACATGTTGTCTAATCTCTCTCTATCTTTGCCTCATCATTTGTATGATTAAGTGATGTATGTTCATGTCAGTCACTTTTGGAAGATTCGGAAATCTATGTTGAAGATCTTGGAAACCTGTGGAATTTGTTATGGGCCTACTTAATTTCCAACATTTGGTATCAGAGCTCCCATGCTCCCAGACTAACTACATTTGATTTCAGAGTAGCTTCCAACATTTGATATATGACATACACACTTAATCTAGATGAGTAGAGATTTGAGAATTAGACAATTAAGTTACATGTTATTAATTCAGTGTGGAGTATGAAGTTGATGGTTTGTTAGGAGCCAAATACTTTTGGAAGTATGAAGATACTTTACAAAAGTATGGCATGAAGACGAAGACTTGATGAAGAGAAGGCTACTTCACATTCAAGGAAAAACAATGGTTTGGAGAAGATAAAGGAACCAGATCAACATCAAATCACGGGTATTAGTTTCTACCATAAGATTGTCATTTGCAGATCATATCTTAGAAGAGCAGTTATGAAGTGATTTGAAAGATACAAGAAGTGCTTTTAACACTTTCATTACTTTGAAAGTTAAAAGCATTAGAACACCAAATCAAGTATCTAGAGGTTGTTCTTGACAGTTTTGATAGAAGATCTCTTTCATGGAAGAAAGTTCATCTAAGAAGACAAATTTGGAGATTAGATCAGTTTTGTTTTCAGCCAATACAAGGTTGAAAGTTTTATGATCAGATTTTGTACCTAGAGAGGTAATTCAGCGTTCAGCCAACTCAAGGAAAAGGTTGGTGAATTCAGTTGTATTAGTTAAATTTGAAGCAAGAGTATTGATTTAGCATACAAGGAGATGGTAGAAGCATGTTTTATCTTCTATGTTCACTTCCATTTATATACCATGTTTGTTTCGTCTCTTACTCTTAGCACTAGAGGAAGAGAAAAATTCATTTGAAGAAGTTAAGAGTGCTTGCTACTTCAAGATGAAGAGAACAACAGGTATGGAAGAGAAGTTTGAAGATGTTGACATCATCAGGTGGAAGAAAGATGTAGAAGAAGAAGAAGTTTCAACAATTCCAAAGGGAAAGCAAGACTTCTTTTTCTCTTATATTTTCCATATACTTTTCCTATTTTTATCCTCTATATCGAAAGACAAGTCTACGAGATAGTTTAAAGAAGAAGATAGTTTAAAGAAGAAGATAGTTTAAAGAAGAAGCAGTTTCTTGTTTTGCATTATACTTGGTCATGTTTTAGTAGGTTTTGACAAAGAATTGCATTGAGAGAAAGAAAAGGAGCAGGTATTTAAAACAACTTATATGTTTTGACTCATATGTGTATGAGTTATGTTTTAGTTGAAGCTTTTGAGCAGGTAGCTTATATGTTCCCTCAAAGAATTCTTGGAGTGTCAATTCAGAGCTACTTGGTATATGACAAGTTGCAGAGAAGTTATTTTCTTCTTTACCTAACTCTTGAGATAAAAGAGAATTTGTAGAAGCTGTTGGAGACTTGGAGTGAGGTTTTTTGTTTGGAAAAATTACCTCATATTCAGTATACTCAGAAAATTCAGAGTATTTTAGGGGGAAAGTTCAGAAAATTCAGTATTTTCAGAAAAATTTAGAAAAATTCAGATTTTTTTGATGTACCAATCAGATGGAGAATCTACTTTCTATGTTTGTCTTGACTTTTGGATACATGCTTGTATTCAAAAAGGTGTTCCATCAGATCCTATCACTTGATTGAGAAGTGGACTTAGCTAAAAGAAAGGCAAGCAGATACCATGACATTTCACCCGAGAAGGATATGAAGATATGAAGTATCAACTTGCAGCTTTTGGAGATCTCAAGGTGAGAGTGTCCACTTGTGTTGCGGTAGAAGTTGCAGATTCTTGGGAAGGATTTAGTTGAAGAAAAGTTCTACAACTTTATGTAAGAAGCATGGACACTTAGAGACATTCAGATAGCAAATCAAACATTCAGTCATGAAGTTTGATGAGAGCAGATTTTGCACAGGTATTTTGTTAGATAGATCATAGATCTTGTATGATCTTGATAGATCTTGTTGGAAGTCAATGTACATATGGTCCACATTCCAACAATTCTATATTTTGGACTTAGCATTTTTTGTAGAGTTTGGGTAAAACTTTTTTAAGCTAGATAGATAGAGCTTTGCGAGAGCTATCTAGTGGTATGCTTCATTTCTTCATCAGAGGCCATAATAGGGAGAAAACTCAAACCCTAGTTCAGCTCAAAATGGAGGAAAATCATTTTCTGGCAGTCCAAACTTAAAAAAGCTAAGTTATAATGTCACTTGGCCAAAAGCAAGACAAATTGGGCGATCAAATTTAAAAATAAAGTAAATTTAGTGATGGAAGTTTTTTTAAGCTACGAAAAGAAAACTCATGCGATTCCAATTAGTAAAATAACGATAGAAAGCTTTTTTGAATAACAATTGAGCTTTTTCGCATTATGATCGTAGAGCTTTATTTGGACACTCAAACCTATATAAGGAGCATGTTGGGATACTATTTGGAAGAGCTTAAGCTAGAGTTTTGGAGTTCTGAAGCTTTGGAGGTGAAGATTTGGGGAAGGAGAGGCTACTCTCTTGGAGCAAGAAGTCTTCTACAAGTTGGAGGTAGCTTTTTTTTGTAAGTTAGCCTTATATTCTGTTTTTAGGGTTTTTGTACCCTAATTTCAGAATTAGGGTTTTCTGATTTTCAGATTTGTTGCACTTTCTTGTGCGGTTAGTTTCACTTCGTTGCTCATTCGCTTCACACACACTCAAATTATAACAGCATAATTTGAATTTTGTAACATCATCTTCTTGGCTATTCTCCCATTAGTGAGTGCACCACATCATATGGTTGAGTACTACTCCCGTGTTGTAATTTGGACATCTATTTTTTAGTGAGTAAGCATCTTGCTTACGTTCCCCATCCTTGTCTCAAGATCTCTTTTTTTCTATCTCTCACTTATCATCTTGATTAATTAAGTGTGTATGCTCAAAGGTTTTTAGTATTGGAACGATCATGGCCCCAAATTCCAACACTTGGTATCATAGCATAATTGACATATACACTTAGTTAAGATGAGTGAGATTAGAATTGAGATTGAGGACAAGTTGGATGGATCTTCTAATTATCCCATGTGGAGTTTCATGATGATGAATTTGTTAGTGACAAAGGATTTATGGAGTATCGTCAATGGATCCTTAACAAGACTTAGACGAGAAGGCGAAGAAGAGGATACAACAACTTCAAGAGGTACTGGTGTTGCTATCACAGAACAAACTGAAGAAGAGGTAGCCACTTCTACGTCCAGAGTCACAGGTAGATCTTTACCCAGAGTTCCTCCTACTGAAGATAGGCAAGATGGGATGCTAGAGATGCTTTAACACTCTCATTCATAGCAATGAGTGTCAAAAAGCATATTCTACCACAGATCAGATCTTTCAGAAGTTCTAGACAAGCTTGGTTGAAGCTTAAGAATCTTTTTCAGAGCAGAAATCTTGCAAGGAAAGCTCACTTGAGGATACAACTAGCAAATACAAGGATGAAGGCTTGTGAGTCAATTCAAATCCACATTACGAGACTCGTTGACTTGAGAGATCAACTTCTAAATATAGGAGTTGAGATATCATATGAAGAAATGGTAAATACGCTGATTAATTCACTTCCTATCTCATATCGATCTTTCACCTTCTACTTCAGATTCTGTTTCTAAGAAGGAAAGTAAGTGCCTTTCACCTTCTACTTCAGATTCTGTTTCTAGTACATCTAAAGAGAAGGCTTCTAAGAAGAAGGAAGCATTATGTTATTACTGCAAGAAACCTAGACATTTTATCTCAGCTTGTCAGAAAAGGATTGCAGCAGAAAAGAAAAAGGCATCAGATAATGTTGCAGAAGATGATAAAAAAGGGAAATCTCAAGGTGATTCTTATGCCTGTATCACCATTGAGGAAGTAGCTTTTGATCAGGAAGCTTTACAAGTTCTTTCAGCCAATCCTTGGATATTTGACTTAGGTGCTATTAAGCATATGACAGGTTGCAGAGATGTGTTTTCTTCTCTTTCCTATTCTACAGGTAGAAGAGTTGCTATTGCAGATGGCAATGATTTGGATGTTATGGGAATAGGTACAGTAACCCTAAAGTCAAGAGAAGGTGGTAATTTTCAGATTTCAGATGTTGTATATGTACTTGAAATGAAGAAGAATCTACTATCTATATCTGCATTTTTAGGTGATGGTTTTAAAGTTGTATTTGAGAGAGATCTTTGTAAGATCTTGTCACACAAAGAAGATGGAAGACGTTCCGGATTTCATAAAGTCCGATATACTTTGAAGAATTCTTGATACTAGTGTCAAATCATCCAGGGGGGTGATGAAACATGTAGACTTATTGAAAGAAGGAAGACGTTCTAGATTTCATAAAGTCTGATATACTTTGAAGAATTCTTGATACTAGTGTTAAATCATCCAGGGGGGTGATGAAACATGTAGACTTATTTTCAGCCATATGTGAAGAATGCAGAATCATACCTACAGGTATTCCTATATTTCCTTTGTCAGATTCTCTTTATGTTCCAGCTTTTGAAAAAGAAGGAAGAAAGAGAATGTCTGGAGAAAGTTCCTGTTGGGTGTTCCTGTTCGGGAGAAAGTTCCGGAGTTCTATTGCAGAGAAGCTTGATATTTCAAAGAGGTTTGTTACTTATGAGGTGTACATAGATATGATTGAACCAGACTTTGAAGGAAAGAGGTATGAAGGACTTACAGATAGAACAAGGATGAAGACAAGATGACATCATAGATATGAAACTTTTGTGACACTCATGAGAGTTGAGTAGAGTCAGAGATGAATTAACTAGTGTTCATAATACACTAAGTTGTGAGTTATCAGTTGTCAGTCACAAGTTCCAGGATGGATTCACTTTCTGATTCTGTTTAGTACGTTGAGAAACCTTTCGTAAGGTAAATGCAAATATATGGATTTTAGTGTATGCTTATAGGTTTGAAAAGACAGGAGATAGCAGATTCAGAGTCAATTCATGTTACATATGTTGTCAAGCAGTGATTGCTTGATGTATGCTAACACTATTGGATATCAATTCAGTTTCGAAGAAGACTTTTGAAGTTAAAGTTTGAAGGTCAATTCTGAAGGACAAGTTTGAAGCTTATGTCAGTTTGAAGATGCATATCCAATTCAGTTTGTACCAATATGACATTGCAGGGCAGAAACCCTAATTTTAGTACTTAAATTCATTTTTGGCATAAAATTTGGGTAAAATTTTTATGATCCTATCTTGAAGAGCTTGATGAGAGCTTTCTAATGGTATAGGACATTCAGTCATCAGAGATCAGATTTGGGAGAAAACCCTAACCCTAATTTTCTGCTGATTGAGGTTTTTTACCTCATTTAAGAGCTCTCAGCTTATAGGTCATAAAACAATGATCAAGTCATTCATCAGGTGGTCAAATTATTGAAAAAGCTTGTTAAAAGCTACATTTAGTGATAGCATAAAAAAAGCAACGATCAATTAAATTGGCGATTGATTTTTAATAAATCTGCGATCCAGCTTTTCTTTTATGAATCAGCTTTATTTTTGAGGATTTTTGCATGAGGACTTAAAACCTACATAAACAGGGCTATAGTCTCTTGGAGTATCATTCAACACTATTGTCTGGCTGATTTTGACGATGATTATGCTTATGCACACATGGGGCAGCCATGGTGCAATATGGGTAGCTATGGAGCAACTTTTGAAGCACATTAGGAGGAGCTATGGAGTTCTTCTTGGAGAAGAGTGTGCTCACACTCTTGCTTATGGAGAAGACTTATTTCTCAGTAGATTGGTGGTGTGGATCATCCATCGACATGATGATTTGAAGATTGTCTTCTACATGAAGATTATAGAGTACTTCAAAGACATTGGATGGAGCTTAACATAAGATTGCATCTTATGTTAACTATTCACGTACATATTCTCTTTATGCACACAGGTACTACTTGGAGCTTATGGAGGCGGTTGCATTCATATCTGGAGGAGTCCTATTCGGCATACATCGAGGCAGTGGCATCCATAAAGGAGAATCAGTACATGCATGCTATATGCATCAGATGAGGTATTAGAGAAGGTGTTTCCACGTGAGTATGAGGATTTCTGTTGGCAACATGTTAGCATTCTATGCTAATTCTGTAAGTATGTGATCTTTCACACACACATATGATTTAGGGTCTTCCATAGCCTAAATTCAGATTAGGGTTTGATGAATATCAGTTTCAAACTGATTTTTTCTCTTTCAGTCACTCATATTCACTCTTCTACAACCTATGAGGTCATACATCTCATACATATTCAGATTTTTGTCCCTACATCTGAGTATTCTTGTAAATTGTGTACATACACTCTTCCATCTATTTCTGTTCACATAGAGTGGTTGAGGTTTTGACTCCCATATTGTAAATTGACATTTGTATATATGATGGTGTGAGTAAGCAGTGGCTTACGTAACACTTTGAACATGTTGTCTAATCTCTCTCTATCTTTGTCTCATCATTTGTATGATTAAGTGTTGTATGTTCATGTTTGTCAATATTAGAAGATTCTGAAATCTATGTTGAAGATCTTGGAAAACTATGGAATTTGTTATGGGTCTACCTAATTTCGAACAGGATCATCCATCTACATATGTATTTGGAGATTGTCTTGTACATGAAGATTATGGAGTACTTCAAAGACATTGGATGGGGCTTAACATAAGATTGCATCTTATGTTAACTATTCAGGTACATATTCTCTTTATGCACACAGGTACTACTTGGAGCTTATGGAGGTGGTCGCATCCATATCTGGAGGAGTCCTATTCGGCATACATGGAGGCAGTGGCAT
>MU260134.1:0-5000 GCA_020310875.1 Ceratopteris richardii | reverse complement strand
GATAGGAGGGAGGTTTGAAAGAAGGACCTGCACGCCCAATTGCATTTACCATATCTAGAAAGTAAGGACTCCGAACTTTCCAGAAAGGAATATCTTCTGCAAAAAAAAAACCTTCTCAAAGCTTTGGCTGCCTCATCTCTTGCTTGAGACTCCCAAGCCTTTTGCAAAGGTCCCTGTGAATCTTTCTTTCTTTTCATTGCATGCATGCTTGAAGATTCTCCACAAGGGAATGCATACTCTTCATTTCCAACATCACACGTCTCTCCAGTGCTTGCCATTGGAGTGTGTGCATGTGATTCTTCATGTGAATGCAATCCAAAAGGTGTGCCACTGTCTTGACTCCCTTTGCCCTGCAATTTTCTGCATGCATCTCTTATGTACTCGGGTGCACTATTGCATTTGTCAACTCCATACCCTTTCAAACCAAGTATGTGAGCTCTAATACGGTTAGCTCCCCCATCCCAAGCATGAGAGCAAAACTTGCATTTAACTGTCCAATTCCCTTTTGGTAGAGATTTCACTTTCTGCACATATTCCCATTCACCTCCAGCTTTTTGAGGCATCTGCACAAAACATTACCATAAAATGAAATCAATTGACATTTCCTCAATAATCATTCAGTAATAATAGAAGATCAACAGATGTCAGAATTTATAAATTGTAGAAATTCCATTGAAATTTAATGCATCCTGCATCATGCTTCATGTGACATGGATGATGGATAATTCTCTGTGTATACAGTGCTCACTGCTGAAGCCTGAGTGTACACAGTACACTGTACAGCATCACATAATACATTAGTGATTATGATAAATTCCAATTTCCCCCAACATCATATACTTCGATGATCCATCTTCACTAGTGTACAGCAGCTCCTTATTTGTACAGCCTGGGCCCTGGACTCTGCAGACTAGTCATTGTACAGTAAAAGAGCTTCTACAGGCTACAGGCTACAGGCCATCACAAACAGCTCAATATACACGATTCAGGCTTCAGCAATATACTGTATACATAATGCACCATGCACTCTGAGCTCTCTCAGCTCTGCACAGGTCCTATGAGCTGGGGCAATATATACGTGTGCTGGCAGCAGTGCGTGCAGGAAAAGAACAGTGACACAGTCCAGAATCCATACCTTGAGGCTTGAGCTTGAAGAAGACAACAGAGCAAAGTTGGTAAGGAGCAAGCCGGAGCTCCCCTCTGCGCACAGATCTGAGTGTACTCGCGTCTGCAAATGACTCCAGCAAACGAATAAAACTCACCCAAAAAAATTGGCCTGCAGCAGTCCCGTCAGGAAAGTGATTCTGACGTGGCGTCAGGTACAAGTCAGGAAACAGTCAGGATAAAGGTTCCTGACGCGTCAGGAACCAAGTATGTATATATATATATATATATATATATATATATATATATATATATATATATATATATATATATATATATATATATATATATATATATATATATATATATATATATATATATATATATATATACACGTACGTACATACATACATACATAAATACATACATACATACACACACATATATATGTGTGTGTATATATCATAGTACAAAAAAATCGCGATTTTTTCATAAAATAAAAATCTTTTAAATCTGGAACGATCTAAACGATTTATTCGCGATTTTTATTTTATTTTTATTTTCTTAATTTTTTATTTTTGCTCTATTTTGGGATATTATCATGTATTATATCCATATTACATGCATTATATATAAAGTTTATGATATATATGTATATATTAGAACGTTTTATATGTGTATATACAAAAATTTCAAAAAAAAAAAATTGCAAAAAAATAAAAATCGCGATTTTTATTTTAAATCCCAACGATTAAAACGTTTAAATCGTTTAAATCCCGATTTTTAATCGCGATTTAAATCTCTCTGTTTGTACTATGGTGTTATATATATATATATATATATATATATATATATATATATATATATATATATATATATATATATATATATATATATATATATATATATATGTGTGTGTGTGTGTGTGTGTATGTGTATATGTAAACTCTCTCTCTCACACACACACACACACACACATATATATATATATATATATATAAAATATATATATATATATAATATATATACGTGTGTGTGTCTCTCTTTCTCTCTCTCTCTCTCTCTCTATATATATATATATATATATATATATATATATATATATATATATATATATATATATATATATATATATATATATATATATATATATATATAGAGAGAGAGAGAGAGAGAGAGAGAGAGAGAGAGAGAGAGAGAGAGAGAGAGAGAGAGAGAGAGAGAGAGAGAGAGAGAGAGAGAGAGAGAGAGAGAGAGAGAGAGAGAGAGAGAGAGAGAGAGAGAGAGAGAGAGAGAGAGAGAGAGAGAGAGAGAGAGAGAGAGAGAGAGAGAGAGAGAGAGAGAGAGAGAGAGAGAGAGAAAGTCATATTAACGTCTTCTTGAGGCCAAAGCTATATAGGGCTGGAAAAGGCTGGGGAGATGTGGCTCTGACTCTGCAGATAGTGGCCACCTAATACATGGGGGGGGGGAGAGAGAGAGAGAGAGAGAGAGAGAGAGAGAGAGAGAGAGAGAGAGAGAGAGAGAGAGAGAGAGAGAGAGAGAGAGAGAGAGAGAGAGAGAGAGAGAGAGAGAGAGAGAGAGAGAGAGAGAGAGAGAGAGAGAGAGAGAGAGAGAGAGAGAGAGAGAGAGAGAGAGAGGAGAGAGAGAGAGAGAGAGAGAGAGAGTCATATTAACGTCTTCTGGAGGCCAAACTTGGCCTATGAGACAAATACCATGTACAAGTTTAGTAACCCTGTGTAGAAGATAAAATGAAATAAAAAGTATATCGCTACACAAAGCTATATAGGGCTGGAAATGCATGGGGAGACGTGGCTCTGACTCTGCAGATAGTGGCCACCTAGGGGATCCAAAATGTGAGTAAAACGCCCTAGCTACTGGTGATGGGTGGAGGTGGGTGTAGTATGTGGTACATCGGTGGTGGTCTGAGTGCTTCCTGAAGGAAGACAACCCAGGGGGTGGTGGTACGCCTATGCTCCATCATGTGGTCGTAGGCAATCCTGATGCGTGAGATATCCTCCTGATATAGTCGTTGTCGACGATATCCGCCCATGCGTGGTCGGCGTCGTGCTCTCTGTGCTGCTGCGTGGTGGAGCGTGAGCCCTATAGATGGACCTCTCTGATGTAGCTCAACTCGCTGAAAGAACTGGGTAATGGTCTGCTGGGTACTCACCCGTGGCTGATGTATGGGCTGTAGTGACCGCTCTCGCCTCTCGTATGCGCTGTGAGAAAGAGTCCCAAGCGTCTCTGGTCTCCCATAGTCATGCAAAGCTGCAATGACTCCTTGATCTGCAACTGTGCTCGTAGGTGTAAGTATGGTGGACATCTGATAACAAAATGCTCCTCACTCTCTACCTCTGTCTGGCATACTGGGCACCACCTCTCCTCACGGGGGACTCCCCTGGACCGACACCTCTGAATCTCAAGCTGATGTGATGAAACCCGGAGCTTCCCAATGACGACTCGTAGGTGGTGGGGAAGGTAGGTCTGCATGTATCTCGGAATCTGGATGAAGCCCGTGCCCGATATATGTAGAAAATGCTCGCGGTAGTAGAGCATTTTCGGTGGCAATGTACCCCTAGGGCTCACCCATGTCCTCTGTATGTATGTATGCCATATCTCCTGACGAATGATCCTATTCCTCTCTTGATCAGAGAGCGAGTAGGTGGGTGCATGAGAGTCGTAGTGTAGTTGTGGTAGCCTGTCTATGTCATAGCCATGGTGGGCAAGCCAGTCTCGTGTCTGTGCATACCATGAGGAGGTGTCGCTTGCTAATGCCATATCACGTGATGCCTCGAAAGCACGATAAGCACGATAAGCAATGCGCTCTGTATCCATGCTCCGAAGTCTGTGTAATAGGCATACTGTCTGGAATAGTGCCTCAACTAGCATAGGTGGTGCAGCGAGCTCTGCTCTAATGATATCATGTGGTACTGAAGGCTTGCTGCGGATAAGTCTGGCAATCATGAGGATCTGTGGCCTCTCTAATGCTATCCATACTGATGTAGCTAATCCTGGTCCCCATATGGCTGCCCCATACATGAGCGCTGGCGTAACCAAAGTGTCAAAGAGCCACCCCTTTGTGCGGGGCTCCTGAAAATATGCCTGGTGGCACTGTCTCTCCATCAAAGCTAGTGCTGCGTACCCACGTGTGATGCGGTCACGGGCTGCCTGAGCCATAGAGAAGACCCCTGATGCTGCTGTAAATGTCACCCCAAAGTAAACATATGATCCGACCACCTCCATCGGTCCACCTGCTCCTGTGAACAAACTATGTCTGCGTACCTGTGCTGATGTATGAAAGATCAAGACATTGGTTTTACCAAGGTTCACAGATAACCCTCACCCTCTGTGTCTTCAAAAGTCATCTAGGCCGTGTAGATGATGCTGTAGACCTTCTGCAGACTCTGAAACCAATACAATATCATCAGCGTATAAAGGAATATGGACAGTGGACCCGTGTACCTCAATGCCATCTCCCCCCTGCTGTTGTATGAAGTCCACAGCCCCCGGGACATCTGACTCTACCAGATACTCTCTCGTATAAGGCGTAGATCCCCCATATCATCTCCTCCGGAGCTCCGATGTCAAGTAGTCGTCTGAATAGTCGATCCCTGGAAACAGTGTCAAATGCTTTGCGGAAGTCCACAAAGCAACAATATAATCTCCTCTTCCTCACCCTTGCCTGGTCGATCAGGCATCTCAGAGTGAAGATGTGGTCAATGGTAGAGTAATCTCGTCTGAAATCTGCCTGTCCTGGAGCCCTGATGCCCTTCCTCTCAATGAGAGTACTCAACTCTGTCTCTAGTACCGCCCCATATAACTTGGCCAATATAGGGCCAACCATGATCGTCCGGTATGTAGCTGGATCCATAGTATCACCTGACCTATGAATGGGC
>MU260133.1:315000-409836 GCA_020310875.1 Ceratopteris richardii | reverse complement strand
GATATCGTCGAACACGACTATATCAGGAGGATATCTCACGCATCAGGATTGCCTACGACCACATGATGGAGCATAGGCATACCACCACCCCCTGGGTTGTCTTCCTTCAAGAGGCACTCAGACCACCACCGATGTACCACATACTACACCCACCTCCACCCATCACCAGTAGCTAAGGCGTTTTACTCACATTTTGGATCCCCCCATGTATAAGGTGGCCACTATCTGCAGAGTCAGAGCCAAGTCTCCCCAGCCTTTTCCAGCCCTATATAGCTTTGTGTAGCGGTATACTTTTTATTTCATTTTATCTTCTACACAGGGTTACTACACTTGTACATGGTTTTTGTCTCATAGGCCAAGTTTGGCCTCCAAAAGACGTTAATATGACTTTCTCTCTCTCTCTCTCTCTCTCTCTCTCTCTCTCTCTCTCTCTCTCTCTCTCTCTCTCTCTCTCTCTCTCTCTCTCTCTCTCTCTCTCTCTCTCTCTCTCTCTCTCTCTCTCTCTCTCTCTCTCTCTCTCTCTCTCTCTCTCTCTCTCTCTCTCTCTCTCTCTCTCTCTCTCTCTCTCTCTCTCAAGCCTCGGACTAAGGGGTGGCTCCAAGTCACCATGATCTCACGTTTGCTCCGGAGCAAGCCCTCCGTTCCCTATGACATTATAGGAGGAGCTTAGTTTGGCACACCACAAAGTTAAAAAAAATGCTTTTTCTTTTTTGGTTTTTAAAAAACGTTTAGGACGTCTGGACGTTCCGGACGTCCTTATACGTTTTTTTTGGGTTTTTTTTTTTTTTTTTGATAAAAAACTTCTGCATTTGCTGTTCTAATATACCCGGGAGCTACGCATTTTCTTAGGCTTTTGATGTTGGAGGAGTGACGAGTGGTCCGTGGAGAAGTGAGTGGAGAGCCCTCTACTTATGCATACTTTGACTCTTGAGTTGCACACTTTCAAAGTCTTGACTCTTGACTCTTTTCCCTCTCTTGCCTTCTCTTGACTTGCACATATTGTTGCCCTCTAGACTCTCTTCCTTTCTTTGAAGTTTGCACATAGTTTCAACTTTCAGCCCTCTAAGCTCTTTGAGTTCTTTCTCTTTGGGACATCCGACACATAGAGAGAGAGTTTCAGCCCTTCATTATTTTGCAAGTTTCAACTTTCACCACGGGTAGAGCCCTCGATGTCATCCGTAACCATGTGAAAATTCATAGCCCCACCTCTTGGGAATGCAATTATTGCAAGGGCATTTATGGTGGCTCGGCATCCCGCATGAAAGCTCATCTCCTTGGGTTGAGAGGAAGAGGCATTGGAAAATGCACTTCCATACCTCAAAAAACCGTAGAGGAGTTGACTGCTCAACTCCAATTGAGCCGAGGGGTGGGTAATTTACCTATGCCTCCATCGTCTGAGAGCACTGTGGGTGCGGGTAATGAGCCTCTTCATGATGATCCTGTCTCCTCAAGTTCATGATCACAATGCAAGTAAAATGCCACGCACAGATGCCTCTCCCTCTTTTTCACGTCATCCATCACATTCAAAGATCCTTGATAGTAATATATTCATGAGAGGCAATATAAGGGCTGGAGTGCAAAAGCAACATATGGAAGAGGCCACTAGAGAGTTGACCAAACTCTTCATTCAGTGTGGCATTCCATTTAATGTTGCTAGTACTCTTCCATGGAAGAGGGCAATGAAAGCCGTTAGTAGAATAGGTGTTGCTTGGGAGGGTCCTTCAGGACAAACCTTGCGCACTACTGAGCTCTCAAGGCAAACAAAGCTAGTAGAGACTAAAATGTTATCCCTACGATCTGTATGGGAGAAATATGGATGCTCTATTCTGTGCGATGGCTGGTCCGACATTCGTAGAAGGAATGTTTATAACATCCTTGTGTCCTCTTGCAAAGGCACAATGTTTTTACGTGCTATACCAGCCCATGCACCAGGCACAGTAGTGACGGGTGAATTCATATTCTCACATGTTAAGAAAGCCATTGAGGATGTGGGAACTGAGAATGTAGTGCAAGTTGTGACCGACAATGGGTCCAATTGCGTGTCGATGGGTCCAATTGGACCCATTGTCGGTCACAACTTGCACTACATTCTCAGTTCCCACATCCTCAATGGCTTTCTTAACATGTGAGAATATGAATTCACCCGTCACTACTGTGCCTGGTGCATGGGCTGGTATAGCACGTAAAAACATTGTGCCTTTGCAAGAGGACACAAGGATGTTATAAACATTCCTTCTACGAATGTCGGACCAGCCATCGCACAGTTTAGATTTGCTTATGGAAGACATTGGGGCACTTCCATGGTGAAGTAGATCCTTGATAAAGCAAAATTCATTGTGAAATTTGTCACTACTATGCCAAAAGTATTGAACATCTTTCGTGCCCACTCTACCTTGGATTTCCAGAAACCCTCTGACACGGTTTTGTTACATGTATATAGTACTTGATAGAGTCCTTAGAGTAAGAAAAGGGCTTCTACGTACGGTGGTGGCTGAGGATTGGTACAACATTCAGGAGGTCGGAGGAGGAGACACTCTCTTCACACAGTTCTCAGCGCTCGTTATGGGAGATGATGAGTTTTGGACGAAGGGAGATACGTTGGTAGCTTCCATTCAGCCAGTGTACAGTGTTCTTCGCATCACAGATATGGAGGGCAGCACACTTGGTCTTTTATATGAGTACATTGATCGTATACAAGAAAGCATTCAAAAAGTTGTCGGACTCTCGAACATTGAGTAAGTTTTGTCAATTGATCAATCATCAAATGATATAGAGTAATTTATCATGATTCACATGTATGATGTTTATAACTTCATTGTTTATTATATAGGAAGACCACTTTATGTGATGCTGTGAGAAAAAGATGGGATTGGTTTCATAAACCAATCCATGCCGTTGCTCATATTCTTCATCCATTATGGAGAAGTGAGTAACAATTTACACACATTGAGCTAGAGGATAGCTGGATTGACTACATCATGTGATGGAGCGGCGGTGATGTTGGTATTTTGTCACAGTTAGAGACTGAGAGATTGTAGTTCCATAGCATGGAACGCTACTTTGGACAGCCCACTGCACGGCTACGCGAGAACCAGGTTGCTCCGGTCACATGGTGGGAGAAATATGGAGTGAGTACTCCACTATTGGTAAGTATTTTTACCATTTAGTCTTTCAAAATCCATTTGAATCTATTTTTTAAGAATCGTGATCTATTATTTTTTTCACGAATCATAGCGAAGATTAGCCTTGCAAATTCTTTCGCAAGATTGTAGCACAGGTCCTGCAGAGAGGAACTCGAGTACATGGGCTCTATTCCATACGGAAAAAAGGAATAGATTGAGTCCTCAACAACTTGAGAGATTGGTTTATTGCCATTGTAACCTCAAGTTGTTAGAGACTAAAGGGATCAACATAGCCCCACTACAGGTAAGTTCTAATTTCTAAATTTGAAGTTTTATGAAAGCTTAAAGCTATTTACTAGAGTCTAGACTTAATTTTGATTAAAAAACTGAATTTTGCAGGTAAATGTTGATCTAGTTGATATTGGTAAAGTCAAAGATATTCCTCAAATCCCTCAGGAAGAGAGGGATATCTTTGCCATGCTTGCAGAGGAGTCTCAGAGATTTGTACGACAGACTCGTAGCCGCACTCGAAGAGGTAGGTAAATTGTAAATTTGTAATACTATTTAGTATTACGTAAACCGTAACACGTTACACAAGTATGCCCATTGCTAGGATTTTCTCTCATATATATGCATTGTTTATGTAGGTGATCCATCATTACCATCCACTAGCCGGCATCCACAGAAGTATGTTTCAAGAAGGGGTGGACGAGGTCGTGGAAGGGGTGGTGGATCCTCTACCACTCAGAGAGATCATCCAGTTGTTCGAGAGGATTGGGAGCAGGATTCAGCCTCATCTTCTAGTGGAGATGATGACTTGGGACGAGAGATTGCTGAGATTGAAGCTACATTTGGACATACAGACTCAGATAGTACATCTTCATGGGCTAGCACATTTGATGATGAGCCCATAGATGATGTCTCTACCGAGGACATTGCAGAGTCATCTTAGACTTGTCACTTTAGCTTGTATAGCTATTAGCATGTTTCATATATTTTGGACATAGTGTGATAGTGATCAGTTGGATCATGGATGTATCTTGTTGGATTAGACTTAAGGTATGGTTTTACCATTTTTGTATGAGACTTGAGTCATGACTCATGAGTTCTGACATTCACGGTTCATCATTGATATATACATTCTACTCTAGCATTGTCTTCTAAGTTCTATAAGGTTGTAGATTAAGTTTTTTTTGTGTTTTCACCACTAGATATGTAAATGAATACTAGACATGCATTATTCATGGTTTTTTTGAAAAAAAAAAAATTTAATGTTGCGACAAAAATATAATACTCGTTTTTTATTTCCATTTTTTTAGTACCCTACGTACTAAACGTTTTAAAACCCGTTTTTAAAACTCATTTTTAAAACTCACTTTGAACTATGGCACACCACCGATGCTAGTGGAGGCCCTCTTTCAAATGGTGACCTTTATTCTGAGAGTCAGAGAGCTCCCCACCAGTCGACTCACCAAGCTTGCATTTGAGAGTTCTAGACATTTGGAAGAGACAAGGCATGAGAGAGTATGGTATGCAGAGACCTACCGATGGTTGGAAGACCATGGCATGAGCATTACCGATCTACCCCCTTTTCAGTATGACCTCTCTTCCCCCTACATTACCCTCTCTTGTTCAGAGAGGAAAAGGATCATCCATCACGACCTACTACAGATACACTTCAGGGAGACATGGATAGCACCACAGGAGCCTCTTCCCACAAAGAGGCAACACTACACAGAGCACTTCCTGCCAGTGATAGTGGATGGTTTCATTCAGAGACCACGATACATGGATACATACATGGCACCAGCAGAGAGAGTGGCCATTGGGCAAATGAGAGTATCATCACACCAACTCGAGATTGAGGCGGGGCGAGCGACACCTACCCCCAGGGACGAGAGATTATGCAGGACATGCCGTGAGGAGGTGGAGGACGAGGAGCACTACACACGTAGATGCCAGGCATATGAGGATATCAGAGACCGCTACCCACAGCTCTTCAGGGGGCCCAGAGAGATCAGGGTTTTATTGGACATGGAGGACCAGCACCCTCTAGGTCATTTCCTAGTAGAGATCCAGCGCCACCATGCCTCACTTCTCCAGCGGATGGAGATACCCCTGGCCCCCCAGAATCATATTACAGATTTTTTTCAGACCCAAACTGCCGGAGGACCAAGCTCGACACGCGGTGTCACATTACAGAGAGCATAGGAGCTTACACGACAGCGCCGACAACCAAGACCCCCACTCCGAAGAGCCCGTCCCCACCAGAAAGAGATTCAGGAGATTCATGCGCGCCATGACATGGAGATACGGAGACGTCCACAACGCACCCCTTCCGATCTCGACGTGTAGAGCATTGAGGATCACCACGATGCCCTACCCATTGATGCATTATATCCTACCTCCACTCCAAGCATTTAGAGGGTTATGACACCACCTAACCTCCCCTCCCTATGCATATCATATTTGTATCTCACCTATTGAGCATATAGAGTGCATACCTATAGCACCCCACACCCTCGACGCAAGCTATTATCCACTCCTTTTATACTCTGTTTTGTACTTTCACTTTATTTTCCTTTTGGGATCCCAATGGATTGGATCATAATGATGTATATGTTGTCTCATAGGCCGATTTTGGCCTCTAATAGACGTTAAAAAGAGTCTCTCTCTCTCTCTCTCTCTCTCTCTCTCTCTCTCTCTCTCTCTCTCTCTCTCTCTCTCTCTCTCTCTCTCTCTCTCTCTCTCTCTCTCTCTCTCTCTCTCTCTCTCTCTCTCTCTCTCTCTCTCTCTCTCTCTCTCTCTCTCTCTCTCTCTCTCTCTCTCTATCTATATATATATATATATATATATATATAGAGAGAGAGAGAGGTAAATAGAAATATACATACATACATGTATATGTGTGTGTATGTATGTATGTACGTACGTACGTATGTATATATGTATGTGTGTATGTATGTATGTATGCATGCATGTATGTATGCATGTATGCATGCATGCACGCACGCACGCACGCACGCACGCACGCATGCACGTACGCATGCATGCATGCATGCACGCACGTACGTACGCATGCACGCACGCACGTACGCATGCATGCACGTACGCATGCCTGCATGCACGCACGTACGCATGCATGCATGCACGCATGTATGCATGCATGCATGCACGCATGTATGCATGCATGCATGCACGCATGTATGCACGCATGTATGCATGCATGAACGCATGTATGCATGCATGAATGTACGTATGCATGCATGCATGTGTGTGTGTGTGTGTGTGTGTGTGTGTGTGTGTGTGTGTGTGTGTGTGTGTGTGTGTGTGTGTGTGTGTGTGTATATATATATATATATATATATATATAGAGAGAGAGAGAGAGAGGGGGAGAGAGAGAGATGCATACATACGTACAGGGTAAAAGAGGAAATGTATGTATATATATTTCCTGTTTTACAAAAAGAATAAAAAATAAAAAACCTTCAGCTTTATTTGAGTGGATTTCAGTAATTATGGTCCCCCCCCCCCCTTTTTCTTGTTTTGCCATTGATCATGATTAGCCACTTTGAGCATAGATTAGGTGCCCCTAATCTCACTCAAGAAAAGTTCTTGTACTTCCTATTTCTTCATCACAGCCAGTCTCAACTAAAAAACATTGGCTTAACAGATTTTGTATTTTTAGGGCTACTTTCCTGCAAGAACAATGTAGATAAGCAAAAAACAAGAGAACACACACACACACACACACAAAAATATTCTGCTACTTTCAAATTCAAGTCCACCTTGACACATCCATGATATACACTGAATCAGAAAGAACTCACTGAAAATGGTCAATATGAAAGAAATACTTGACATAAAATTTGTGTGTTCGGAGGCCAAGAAAACATTGTCAAGGATAACCTCTTACCATCCTCCTCAACCATATTCTTGAATGGACGTGTTCCACCACCAACACCAAAATAATGTTTTTTAGCTGCTAGGTATATGACTCCATACGGGGGCCGCAAGCACTGTACAACAATCCATATTAAGCACCAACATATCAAGCCCATAAGATGTGCCAACACAAGCATCTACTGCCAAATATCAGACAAACCTTCTTGATAAGAGCCAGAAGTTTGGGGAAGGATGAAATTGAATATACTGTTTCTGACATCAAAATGATATCATAACCTCCTTCAAAAATGTTAGTATCATCTGTGCCCTTCTCGCATGCACGGCTTCCTGACAGCTTTCTTGTGTGCTTCCTGATTACCCTTGTGGATGATTTAATACTACCGTTCTTGTCGCAAGTATCCTGAATTAAGCTATCTTGCAGAGGGTCACCACCAGCATGAACAATACCTGCATCCTCATCTATCTGTTCCACAGGTTCATGCCATACAATTGACAAGAAGCCACTCATATCTTCCCAGTCACCAGCAAAGAAGCGTACATCTGGGGATAGTTGCTTTGATTTTGGAGGTGGTTGACCTGAATCACTACCATAACCATGACGTGAACGTGCCATCTCAAGGTTAGCATTCACATTTGGGATAGTCAAGCTACGTAAGACCTCAATGTTGAAATCCTGAAAGTGAACCACCGATGCCCCCTACAATATTTCAATGATTGGCATAAGAAACCAAACACACATCTATGTCCAGTAATATGAACATTTCTATGCAAGTTCAACACACCTTAATGCAAGCATATATCCCTGGCAAGCCATGGCCACATCCTAGCTGCTCACATGAGAAACAAGTGGAGTTGACATTCTAATTACCGAACCTAAGAAGCATTGCATGTTTTGTATTCATACAAGATGAGAGAGAGACTCACTTCCAATACTCGCTTCCCCCTGAAGGATAACCTTCCATCTTTGACTTCCCCTTGTAGAGTGTTGATCAGGTCTATCGCACATTCCCACAGCTTCAGGCCACCTGTGAATCAAAAGTGTTATGCTTGCTTCTGAAAATGATTTAATTATCTAACCATTTTCAAATTCGGACCTTCATATTTTCCTGGAACAAGATCACTGTTGCTTACACCAAAAACTTCAGCAGAGTTGACTCGGCCCTGATTCATGATCAATTCAAAGTGGGTGGTGATTAACAAGAATAATGTGCTCCTGGCAACCACTGCTAGTGAGGCCACTCAGAAACATAAAACATGAAATACTCTTGATCTGGTAATGGCACCTGATACATAGACACTTTCACTTGTCCACCAGCCAAACACTATCCCCTTAAACCATTCCTTGCTCCTCTCCCAACTGCACCCACTCCCCTCAACACAACTTTCTTGATACTGTTTGCTCTCTCCTGTCTATTGCTTGCACTGTCAATACTTCTTTGTTGAGAAGTAAGTTCAAGGAGGGGACCTGAGTGCTATGGTGTTGGTGTGTTGATCAGTGAGAGGGAGTGTGCATGTGTGTGTGTGTGTGTGTGTGTGTGTGTGTGTGTGTGTGTGTGTGTGTGTGTGTGTGTGTGTGTGTGTGTGTGTGTGTGTGTGTGTGTGCGCGCGCGCACGCGTGTGCGTGCGTGTGTGTGTGTGTGTGTGTGTGTGTGTGTGTGTGTGTGTGTGTGTGTGTGTGTGTGTGTGTGTGTGTGTGTGTGTGTGTGTGTGTGTGTGAGAGAGAGAGAGAGAGAGAGAGAGAGAGAGCATAGTCTCATGCTTGTGAATCATACAGCACACACATAAATGTGAAGAAGTAAGGAGAAAGTATGAAAATATTTCCAAAATATCATACAGGATCCCATACATCTTCTCTGAAAAATACAGAAAATCTCAAATTACATAGACAACAACATAATTAACAAAAAGTATAGATTCTCTCTCTCTCTCTCTCTCTCTCTCTCTCTCTCTCTCTCTCTCTCTCTCTCTCTCTCTCTCTCTCTCTCTCTCTCTCTCTCTCTCTCTCTCTCTCTCTCTCTCTCTCTCTCTCTCTCTCTCTCTCTCTCTCTCTCTCTCTCCCCCCCTCTCTCTCTCCCCCTTGTGTGTGTGCGCGCACGTGTGCGCGCACATGTGCGTGCACGCACGTATGTGCACACCTCTTGTGATCAATTTGACCAGTTAGCTTCCACAGCTCAGGTTTGCTTATAGCAACACAAAGCATTCAATTACTAGTTATAGCTCATGTTTACATAGTATTATGAGCCAAGGTCACCAATTTCCATGAGACTTAAAGAGATGCAAATGCAATCTCTTATAAACTTTCTGGAAGATATGCAAGAAATGACACGAAGTACAACAAAAATCGTAAAGATGGCACAAGATCATGCTACTAGCTCATATCGTGTATCCTCAAGAGTACCGAGTATCGTGTATCGTGTATCGCTTATCCTTGAGTATGGTGTATCATTACATGGCTAAATATTGTATCATCGAAAATAATATTGTGTATCGTGTTGCTCGAGTATCATGTATCGTCTAAATTGGCATATCCTGTATCGTAGATGTTGTGTATCGTGAGGAACCCTGTATCGTATCATGGGCTAACTAGTATCATGTATCGCCTAATTCCACTATCGTGTATCATCAAATCTGAGCTATCGTGCATTGAGGAATAGCGTGTATCGTGGTTAAAGAAAACTTATTAAAGAGCTTGGAAAAGGAAAATTTTTACCTGTGGAAAGATTTTGACAGAATTTGTTATATTCCAGAGATGTACATGCTTGGAGGAACGAGAAGTTCCTTACTCAGGGGATAGCCAAGGCCAAAAGCCAGAGAGTTCATACGAGGTACCTACTTATGATGGCCAAATGAGTAGAGGAACCTTAGAGAGAACTCTAGATGGTGACTAGGCAAGGGCTATAAATAGGTTGGGAGGTGAGTCCCAAGCATGTCATTCTCCACTTCTCACATTTGGTATCAGAGCGAGAGGGAGAGAGAGAGATCTTGGGGAGAGCTTGATGGAGATGGAGAGATTCATTCTAAACTCATTCTAATTTCGAGGGGGCATCTTCATCTTCATCGTGCGGGAAGAATTCGAGCAGCCATGGAGGACATTCGTGTTCTACATGCACGGAGAAAACCCTCTTTTCAGCCTCGGGAGTGTGCAGAAGGCAGCGCTACCTAAAAAAAGTACATAAACACTTCAAATCTATGAATTTGGCCGACGACAGCTTGCGGGTATTAAACCCACGACCTCGTGGGTAAGAGGTATGTGCCCTATCCATCTCATCAAAGATCACACATTGATGTATTATCAGCGGCTCTAGTATACCTTCTATGTCGTTCATGCGATGAAGAAAAAGAGAAAGGTAGAAAAAAAAAGTAGAGAGAGAGCAAGAGAGGGGAAGAGAGAAATGTAAAAAAAGAAAGAGATAAAGAGATAGAGAGAGAAGAAGAGAATGAAGAAGGGAGAAAGAGAGGGGGTAGAAAGAGAGAGAAGAGAAAGAACAAGGTTAATATACCTACCTCCACTTAAATGGCCGTAACTCTCTCATATGATATCCAAATTGGATGATTCCACTTGATATAGGAAGTAGACTTCAAGGGCTTTCCAATGAGTGGCTGGAAGCTACCATTGGATAATCAAAAACTACCTATAGAGAGCATTTAATTCTCTGCATACTTTTTCAAGGAGGTATGCTGCCTAGTTTCATTGTTTTGGCCATAACTTCCTAATGGAAGCTCCAAATCAAGAAATTCAACTTGATATAGCTTCTACACTTTAAGACCTTTCTTTTGACTAGTCATAATCCATATTTGGACCATTAGAAGCCATCTTTGCACAAGCTTTTAGATGGCTGTTGACTGGCGAGAAACTCTTTTTGAGTGATTTGAATGTCCAATTATGATAATTAGGAGTTTCTAATAATATTTTGAACCATTTTTTATAGGAATGGACTAAGTTTCATACCTTTGCATCATATTTTTTCTCTCAAATATATTCATTTGAATACTTCTCACATCAAAGTTTATAATTTTGCATTGTATTTTCTTTCGATGTTATGAAAATAAAATTGGAATGTGCATGAAAGTTAGTTTTTCACAGGAAGTTATCTATGCACATGAAGTTACACTAACTTATGTTGATTCATAAAAGCATGCATAGATCTTGTTTGTGTGTTTTAGAATCTTTGGCAGGTATTGAAGGTAGAAAAAGACATTGTTATGAGGGCGTGTAGTACCCAACAACACATTGTGGAAAAGTTTCTTGTTTACAGGTTTATGGAGCAAATAAAGTGGTTTTCCAACCACTAGGCGGATGCCTATCGTTGTAAAGACTTTCAGGCTTCATTTTCCTAATGAAATGCTACCGGAAATTTTGAAGCTACATGGCGTTATATGCCATGTGAGAACTAGAGTGATGTTATGTTGTGTGAGAGAGGAAGTCTTATGCCTGCATAGCTAAAAGCATATAAATTGATTGAAGTAGAGAAAAAGATGCATGAGTGGATACATGCATACATAGACGATATGATTGCTAGAAAGTTGAAATGCACGATGCATTTTTTGTTTATAGAAGATCACTTTTATGTATCACCACGATGAGTTAGGGTGAGCATGAGGTATGTGATCGAGGTACCATGCATAGGCTAATTGTGCCTTTAGAAAGTAAAATACAAGGTATATAAATCAAGAACAACTAAGATGTGTTTTTGACTGATAACGTGTGAGCACATGAATTGTTTTGTTTTTCATGCCAGTCTATGTACTTGATATAGATGCTTATCTCCAGTCCGCACAAGAGTGCTATGGTTATGATCATCAATACAAGTATTAAGTGCTTGTATGTGATTGGTTGTGATGGGATTAATGAATGTGCAAGAAGCACAATGAATAGAATGACGTCCATAGATATTCACTTTCACTAAAAGGTGGATACTATGTAAAGACTTGATTTTTCAACGAGACGATTTGGATGGTTAATTGATTGCATTGATTGAGATGATCATTATATGCATGGATACATATCCATGTCATAATCCATCCAAGATAATGAATGAGTTTGTTTAATCATAAGGATTAACATGTCTCGTCATTTTTAGATTTAAAAAAATGATTGAGCAAATAGTTCGTGAGGTAGAAGCCTCATAGAGATTTGGATGCTACTCTTTGAGGGAATGCCCAAATTCATTGAAATTTGGAGGGCAAGTAGCTCCTAGGCCTTTCTTTAAGCTGGCCAATTTGCAAGTAATTTGGAGACTTTTAGATAGGTCAAATTACCTCTGCATTAAAAGTGCTTCTATTAGAGGTAGAGGCATGAAACAAGTGACATAGGCCTGTTGCAAAGGGCATTTCTCTTAATTGGTAGCTCCAAATGGAATGATTTTTGTTGGAAATGAAAGCTTGATAGATGCACTTTGTGCATACCAATTTTCATTATTTTTAAAGATCATTTGACAGGTCAAATAATCTCTGCACATCAAAGTGAAGCCTCTGGAATTTAGGAAATGACCAAAGACCATGTCACCTAGAGGTGCTTGGTTCTCTTAGGTCATTTACTCAAATTGAATGATTTTTGTTTCTAGCATTAGCTACATATCTCCAAATGGTGTGTATGAAATGTTGCTCCATTTAGGAGATATAAAGAAAAGAGTATCAGTTAGTCTCTGCAAATTTTTAAAATTTTGCAGGTATAGAAGCTTAGTATTTTGGTCATTGTGAAAGATCCAAATGTCCAAATACTATGAAACTTATATCAATTAAAGTGAATAGCAGTAGCTATATGCTATTAAAACTTGGAAGAAATTGGACCTCATAGAGATTTGGATGCTACTCTTTGAGGGAATGCCCAAATTCATTGAAATTTGGAGGGCAAGTAGCTCCTAGGCCTTTCTTTAAGCTGACCAATTTGCAAGTAATTTGGAGACCTTTAGATAGGTCAAATGACCTCTGCATTAAAAGTGCTGCTAGTAGAGGTAGAGGCCTGAAACAAGTGACATAGGCTTGTTGCAAAGGGCATTTCTCTTAATTGGTAGCTCCAAATGGAATGATTTTTGTTGGAAATGAAAGCTTGATAGATGCACTTTGTGCATACCAATTTTCATTATTTTTAAAGATCATTTGACAGGTCAAATAATCTCTGCACATCAAAGTGAAGCCTCTGGAATTTAGGAAATGACCAAAGACCATGTCACCTAGAGGTGCTTGGTTCTCTTAGGTCATTTACTCAAATTGAATGATTTTTGTTTCTAGCATTAGCTACATACCTCCAAATGGTGTGTATAAAATTTCAAGATGAAATGTTGCTCTATTTAGGAGATATAAAGAAAAGAGTATAAGTTAGCCTCTGCAAATTTTTAAAATTTTGCACGTATAGAAGCTTAGTATTTTGGTCATTGTGAAAGATCCAAATGTCCAAATACTATGAAACTTATATTAATTAAAGTGCATAGCAGTAGCTATATGCTATTAAAATTTGGAAGAAATTGGACCTCATAGAGATTTGGATGCTACTCTTTGAGGGAATGCCCAAATTCATTGAAATTTGGAGGGCAAGTAGCTCCTGGGCCTTTCTTTAAGCTGACCAATTTGCAAGTAATTTGGAGACTTTTAGATAGGTCAAATGACCTCTGCATTAAAAGTGCTCCTAGTAGAGGTAGAGGCCTGAAACAAGTGACATAGGCCTGTTGCAAAGGGCATTTCTCTTAATTGGTAGCTCCAAATGGAATGATTTTTGTTGGAAATGAAAGCTTGATAGATGCACTTTGTGCATACCAATTTTCATTATTTTTAAAGATCATTTGACAGGTCAAATAATCTCTGCACATCAAAGTGAAGCCTCTGGAATTTAGGAAATGACCAAAGACCATGTCACCTAGAGGTGTTTGGTTCTCTTAGGTCATTTACTCAAATTGAATGATTTTTGTTTCTAGCATTAGCTACATACCTCCAAATGGTGTGTATAAAATTTTAAGATGAAATGTTGCTCCATTTAGGAGATATAAAGAAAAGAGTATAAGTTAGCCTCTTCAAATTTTTAAAATTTTGCAGGTATAGAAGCTTAGTATTTTGATCATTGTGAAAGATGCAAATGTCCAAATACTATGAAACTTATATCAATTAAAGTGCGTAGCAGTAACTATATGCTATTAAAATTTGGAAGAAATTGGACATCATTTGATAGGTCAAATGATCTATTCTTCTCAGACCAATCTTTGGCGAGGATTTTCCAAAGAGTGATACATGTGTTTGATGAGCACATAATATTTTCATATTGGAAACTCCAATTTCAAATTTTTCTGTTGGAGAAGCTTCTTCGGTATAGATCCTATGATATACCCAAAATTCAAGGATTTTGGAATTTATCTTCATAGTTAGAAGATATTTTAAAAGTGCCGCAGCATTGTTTATAGGCTCACCTAAGGGCAGGTGTAGCAGAGATAGAATTATACTTTTGAATGAGTATTTGATTTCATTTTGAATTGAAATTTTGTGAGACCAAACTAGATAAGTTGATCTAGATTTAGGCACAAAGAATATAGAATTTGGAGATTTTTTGGTGAGTCTAAGGGCTTCAAGAACAGGACCCTCTACATTTTCAGAGTTGGTCGTCAAGTGTTCGACCCTTCTAATAAAATGGTCATAAAACTCTGAGCAAATATCCAAATCAAGTGATTTTTGTGCCTAATGAAAGCTTGAGCAAAGTTACATAAGGCTAGAAAATTTCATATATTTCATGAGTAAAAGTTAGTTAAAATTAAGATTTAATCTACTGCTGTTGGAAATTGTTTATGCACGAGACATTGTTGAAAGGAAAAGACTTTCCACAGGTTTTTTATGATATTTTTTTGCGATGATGTGATCACCATGGGCTAGCTATGCCCTAGATATTTGTTTATTGAGCATCGGTTTTTGGTGACCATTCTCAGTAGGACAGAGGAGACTCTGTCGAAATTTTCAAGAATATATATAGTGCCATGAGAGCATGGAACAGGAGAACTGCTAGTTGTTCTCATTTCAAATAATTGGATTCATACAAGTTGTATAAATTCCAATTTATTGTGAGTTAATATTCGATTCAAGTCGCATAAGTTGATATCTGATGCACGCCGCATCCTTCAAACTCTAGTTGAGTTGATTTATTATATAGTTTCTCATTTCTCAACTCAAGATGAGTTGATGTTAGAGATAGTTATGAGTGATAGAGTCATAGGAATGACTCTGTTCTTTCCATCAAGGGAAGGAAAAACTTCAAGAACACTTCATGATTTCAATATTATTATTTATGGTTGTGAGTACTCACGGATTTATTCTTATAGTTTTGAGAGAAGCATTCGACTTTAATCTCATACACGCATCTATATGGGGTATAAAGTTTGGTGGTATGGGACATCAAACTTTGTATTCTACCTAGATGTAGGATAGATGGTATGGGAGAGAAGTCTCAGAGATTGTATTTTTTATATGATTTGGAGTTCATTTATATTTGGAGTTCATTTATATGATCATCTGGTATCATCTTATTATTAGACAACAAAGGGGCAGTTGAGACAGTCACTCTATGTGATCGCAAACAAGGCAAGTCCGCAGGCCGACAGCCTAGAAGCGGAAAGGCAAGGTTTGCACATAAGAACTATGAATAGGCAATTGCATTAAGAAGAAATTCACAAAGTACGTACTACTTTTTCTGATATGCCTGAGAATAGAACATGGTTTATACATAGTGTGTATGAGATGAGCTAGATGCTTAGCCTAGTGGGCTATGAGTGTGCACACATCTACTTACCATTGTTCCGGGTATTTAGTGGACTCATATTATGGTCCTCATTATATCTGGGAGTACCAGATTATTACAATAGTTTACTTGAGACACCTCATTCCTAGTTAGGAATGATTTGATCATAGTGATGATCGGATGGTGGTCATGGATTAAGCAAGTTTCATACACTTGGAACATCTTGCATGTTATTATTGAGAAGGCGGTGGTAGTTCCACTAGTTTCTATTCTTTCTTAGCACGTCTTCACTTTGCATGATGGACTTGGTTCCAAAGAGTGGATTAGGATTTACTTTGTACGGGAAATATTTTGGTCCATTGTTGATAGATTGACATATTGATATCTTGGTCCATAGTTTGGATCGTTGATTATTATATATGACACATCAAGATCTTAGTCCATAGTTTGGATGTGACAGATTGAGGTCTTGGTCCATAGTTTGGATCATTGACATATTGATATCTTGGTCCATAGTTGATAGATTGACATATTGATATCTTGGTCCATAGTCTGGATCATTGATAGATTGTCATCTTGGATTTACAGTTTGGATCATGCTTAGACTTTCTTGAGTTTCATTTTTATTACAATAGATAAATCAAGTAGATTTACTCGAGCGTAGAGATAGTAAATCAAGTAAATTTACTTGAGCTTAGAGATAAAACACTACTTAGAAAAGATTTCCATTTATTTCTAGTATTTTTCTACAGAGATTAGAGCATTGTCAGATTGTTGTGAATCAGCATAATAGTTTTCATTACTCTAGTAGAGTAAGTGATTTTACATTATTATACCATATGAAAAGTTGTCACTGGGTATTTCAGGGAGACAAGGGCAAGCTGTCGAGGTCTCTATAGGTGACAAGCCGTCACAAGTTAGTGGTCAAGGTCTAGGCATAGGGAGTCCGAGGATATTCCGAGTACTTATGCTACGCACAGGCCTCAAAGGGATTCCTATAGTATGCCCATGGCAAGGACTACTATTTATGGATGGAAATGCTAGATAGGAAGCAGAGAGACGAGTTGTCCACTTTTTTATTATCTAGTATTTTAGACATCTAGTACACTCTACTCTTATTATTTGGAATCACAGATTTTGATTCCCAAGTTTATAGCTCCTTCTATATCATTGAGGACAATGATCTTTAGAAGGGGGGAGAGTGTTATATTCCAGAGATTTACATGCTTGGAGGAACGAGAAGTTCCTTGCTCGGGGGATAGCCAAGGCCAAAAGCCAGAGAGTTCATACGAGGTACCTACTCATGATGGCCAGATGAGTAAAGGAACCTTAGAGAGAACTCTAGATGGTGACTAGACAAGGGCTATAAATAGGCTGGGAGGTGAGTCCCAAGCATGTCATTCTCCACTTCTCACATAATTAGACTAGCTCATGCATAAACATTGATCTTCTCTTCATTGTGGTCCATTTCAAGCCACAAAGAAGGTAATTGGTGTATCTCATGAGTTGGATTACCTCAAAAAATCATCATACATACTTTAGTTCACAACTTCACACTAATTGTCTAAAAGAATGGCTAATACATGATGATTTTCTGTTAATTCAAAAATCATCCTTGACATGATAGATACTACATGCTACATCCACTAGAGCCAAAGTTGTGATTTTATAACCAAGGAAATTGTTGATGGCAACAATCAAAAATAAGCATGAACGTGTCATGTCCCCACACCCTTGAGACATCCAGATGTAAATTGGACCATTTGATTTTAAGTCCTATCGACTATTGGAAGTAGGAGGGTCCACAAGTCAAAGGAAATTTTCACACACTAGATCACCATGCGCACATACAATACTTGAACCAAAGAAAGTAGATGAGAGATGATAGACAATAGATAAAGTAACAAGAGATTAAAAATTGAATAGAAAAATCTACTCTAGAAACTTGAATTAGCCACAATGTGTGTATGTACACATGAGTGTAATAAGCTGAAATCTGAATGGTTGTATGTATGAAATTACATAAGAGTGAATATTAACCTCCTTTTATCAAGATGAGTGTAGCTTTTTTTAAGATTATGTGTCACAAATATAGCGTTTAGATCTTCTTTATATACTTTAAATAAGATTTTGACATGTGGCATG
Source organism: Ceratopteris richardii (assembly GCA_020310875.1). Lineage (NCBI taxonomy): Eukaryota > Viridiplantae > Streptophyta > Polypodiopsida > Polypodiales > Pteridaceae > Ceratopteris > Ceratopteris richardii. The sequence goes on along the minus strand of MU260133.1, from coordinate 391,950 downwards.
CTTAAATCGTATGTGCTTTTAAGTTATGACCTGAAATTAAGGTTTGAGATATAATGGCCCTAACAGTTGGTGGTTGCTCAAGTGTTATATATGGCTACAAAGCTCTCTTTGAGTACTTCAAGAACATGTGCTTATGTCAAATACCATTTCTGACCATTTTATCATTTTTGGGAAATGGTTTATTGAAATTAGAGCTTCTTTGCATTAAGGTTTTTTGTTTGCTATGACATTGTTTCCAACAACCCTCCCACCCTCTCAAGTGTCATATTGAGGTGAGATTCAATAATTTGCATAGCTTGTGGTGACTTCCTCTTGATAATGCCTTTGTAAAAATATCGTTTTACTTCTTTCCAACGAATCTTGAGTGTTTTATGCATGAATTTGGATACTTGAGAAACTACAAATTTTATATATGGACTTGTGTTACAAAGATAGATCAAGCATTCCACTTCTCGATTCTACAATGTAGCATCAAAAGGTTTCGAATCTACTTCTTCCTGTGCAGTGTGAAGAAACATTAACATCCATAAGAGTTTGCATAGGCTTTGAATCTTGCATTCCAAACCTTTCAAGGTGTTTCTTAATCTATTTCTATTATGTCATAGATATCCAATGGTCCCTTTGAGTGAACTCAATGCCAAGATAATAATAAAGCAAACCAAGATCATTAACATCATGAACTTTCTTCAGTTTTGTTTTCGAAAATTGAAGATCCGAGTCTTTCGGACTATCATGACCATATCATCAACATAAATGATGATAATAATCAAAACATTTTCCTCTGACTTAATGTAAAGTGCGCTGAGTTTTTAGAACAAAAGATAATTAGATGCAAAGTGTATCTTTTCATGCCATGCTCTAGGTGCCTACTTCAAACCTTTAAGTGCTTTGATTGATTTGCAAACAAGATCCTCTTGAGGTCTTTGTATGTGAACATCCTCATGTAGATCTCCATTGAGAAAAATCGTCTTTTATATCTAGTTGATATGCTTTCCAACCAAAGAATGGAGATAAAGAAAAAACAACCCTGAGTATTGTCATTCTAGATGTAGGTGCATAAGTTTCATCATAGTCAACTCCTTTCTTTTGTGCAAATTTGTTCAATAGTACCATCAACCTTTCTTTTGATCTTCAATATCCACTTGATACCAATAGCTTTCTTTCCTTTTGGTAACTCACAAAGCTTCCATTTGTAAATAGAATCAATCTCCTTTTGCATTGCTTTCTTCCACACAAGATTATATAGTGCTTCTTGAACACATGCAGGTTTATTCTCCACTCAAGTTAGAGCCAAAATGTTATGAATATCAATAACTTCTACAAAATTTATCCTATATGCTCTTTCATGCTCATTTCGTTGACTTTTGTTTCTCTCCCTAAAATTTTTGAGACCATCTTGCATGGTTTGTAAAAAACCACTTTGGTACTTTCCTAGAAACTATTGATCCATCTCCCAAATCTTCTTGAGCTCCAAAAGATTCTCCAACTTCTTGAAGTGAATGCTCATCATGTGGATGTGTAAGAAGAATCTCTAAATGTTCAAAAGGAATCAGTGATTGTGAAGGTTGAGGCTGAAATTCAAAATCAAGTTGAGAAGATTGAAGGGACTGAACTTGTCCTCTATATAGCTGAATATAAGAGTCTAAATTTCCCTCAAAAAAGGATGATTTTTTTCATTTTATTAAATCTGGAATTTTTGACTTATCATAAATCTCATTTTCTACAATAGATGCATTATGTGAGAGTAATATTACATGTATTTGGTACATAGAACCTGTGATCTTTGTTTTCTATTCCATAACCAATAAAAACAGCTTTGGTTGCTTTATCATCAAAGCTTCCCATGATCCTTTTTTCAATGTGAACATATGTTGGAGGACCAAAAACTCTAAAAAAGTCCACATTGGGTTTCTTACCAAAATAAGTTTCATAAGGTGTAAGTACTTTCAAAGCTTTTGTAGACGCCTTGTTTAAAACATAGTTTGTTGTGTGAATATCATCAAACCAAAACTTCTGAGAGCTACTTTGTAGATGACATTCTACAAGTGTATGATTTTTCTTCTCTGCAACATCATTTTGCTCTACGGCGTATGCAATTATGAGTTGATGAACAATCCCTCTTTCTTCCAAGTAAGACTTGAAATCATTAGACATGTCTCTCCATCTCTATCAATCCTTAAAATCTGAATTTATGTTGCATTTCATTTTTAATCATAGTTGTAGATTATTCGAATGTAGAAAAAACTTTTGACTTTGTGCTAAAACGATAAACCCTAAAATATCTTGTAAAATCATCAATGAATGTGACAAAATACTTTGGACCATGAATTGAGTGTGGAGTGTGCTCTTATAGGTCCATTCACATCTAAGTGAAATATTTGTAACTTCCTTGTAGCTTTGATAAATCCATGCCTCTTATAATAAACTTATGTTATTTTTCTTCCAAGCATTCTTCACATGAACGTGCATCATCTAGTAAAGCAAAAATAGGCAAATTTTCAACCATACCTCTTTCTTTCCTGTGCAGCTCCATAATTCATGTGACCATATCTTACATGCAGTGTTGCATCGCATCGCAACGATTCGCAATGTTCACAATGCAACGTTGCGACGTTTGCAATGCATTGCGATAAAATTCAAATTTTTTTGCCTCAAATGAGGCCGTTTCGCTGAAACGGCCTCATTGAAGCATTTTGTGAAAAGAGGTCGAGAGAAGATCGCAAGCGTTTCGACTATGCAAAGATGGAAGAAGAGGTAAAAAGCTTAGAGTTGAAGCTCACACACACACACCAAGGTGGTACAAAACGTTTGGTATGGCTTGTACGGTACGCGTACGGAACATGGTGCCATACCAAATGTCAAGATATGGAACGGTATGGAACGTTATCTTATTAAATGTGTGTGTGTGTGTGTGTGTGTATATATATATATAGATATATATGTGTGTGTATATGCATGCATGCATGTATATGTATGTATGTATGTATGTGTGTGTGTGTGTGTGTGTGTGTGTGTGTGTGTATATATATATATATATATATATATATATATATATATATATATATATATATATTTCAATTTATTTATGTGCATACATGCATGTAAAGTGTATACATTCAATGTGCATTGTGTCATGCATGTATGCACTAAATGTGTACGCATGTATGTGTACGTATGAAAGTATGCATGCACGTATGTTCTAAGTTCTAAGTTCTAATTTTTATAAGACATAATAGTACTTAGTACATATGGAGCATAGCCCCATAGGTTTTGTGAGACATCTTAGATGCATTCAAAAATGCAACGAGTCATGAATGTATATATGTATATATGAGAGTGAGCATGTGAGAGAGAGCTCACCAACTCCTAAGGCAAGCCACTATCGAAAAAGCAATGGGTATTGTTTTTTTTAAGTCGAGGTTCCGTACTTTGGTTGGAATGTTGGTGCGGAACCAAAGGGCCAAACCATATAAGTTGTTTGGAACGAGTTCCAAACCAACTATGAAACACACACATCGCCCTCCCCCCCTCCCAACTTCCAAGGCCCAAGCTATCCGATTTCCTTCTTATCTCCTCCTATCACCATGCCCAAAGCAAAGCAAGCTTGCTGGCAATATGTCGCAAGCCAAGGCAAGATGGGCTCAAAGGGTAGTGAGAGATGGACTTGCAAGCTTTGTGGCTATGGTGGAGCCAGTGGAGTTGATAGGATCAAGGCACATCTTGCAAAATTTAGTGGCATAGGGGTTACATCTTGCAAAGAGCCAATGTCGAAAGCTATCACGGAAGAGCTATTGGAATGGGTAGCTCAGAAATCCCAAGGTAGAAGGAATACACCTTCACAATCTCAAGGTAGATCACATGCAAGCGGTTCACATGGCTCATGTGATCCCCAAACTCGAGCATCTCAAGCTTGTGAGGCTCCCATACACATCGACATAGAGCATGAACCACCAAGAAAGAGTACAAGAGTAGAGCATGATTATCAAGAGCACTCACATGGCTCTCTTGGAGGAACCTCTATACATGCTAGCTTGCAAAAACAACGTAAACAAGAAGCCACACAAGCCATCATGAACGCTTTTATACAATGTGGGTTGTCTTTCAATGTTGCATAGACACCGGCATGGAGAAATGCCATTGAAAAGGTATCATTATTAGGGTATCGGTGGCAAGGGCCTACCTATAAAGAGTTGCAAACGGAGCTCAAAAGAACAAAGGAAGCATTAGAGAGAGAGCTTGAGCCCATGAAGGAGACATGGGCAAAGTATGGATGCACAATCATGTGTGACGGATGGACCGACATGACAAAGAGGAATGCATACAGCATTTTGGTGTGAAGCATGTTTCTTCGAGCCATAGATGCATCACTTTGCTGGTACTATGGTCACAGGCGAGGTTGAACTTTGCACTTTAATATTTATGGTCTCTTCTAATTTCTAATTTTTGAAATTTCAGTTTATCATTGATTGTGCATGTCCATGTGCATGTTGCATTTGCATGTGCATGTGCATGTGCCATGTGCCATGTGCCATGTGCCATGTGCATGTGCCATGTGCATGTGCCATGTGCATGTGCCATGTGCATGTGCCATGTGCATGTGCCATGTGCATGTGCCATGTGCCAGTGCCATGTGCATGTGCATGTGCATGTGCCATGTGCCATGTGCCATGTGCCATGTGCATGTGCATGTGCCATGTGCATGTGCATGTGCCATGTGCATGTGCATGTGCATGTGCATGTGCATGTGCATGTGCATGTGCATGTGCATGTGCATGTGCATGTGCCATGTGCCATGTGCCATGTGCCATGTGCATGTGCATGTGCATGTGCATGTGCCTGTGCCAGTGCCATGTGCACGTGCCATGTGCATGTGCATGTGCCACGTGCCATGTGCATGTGCCATGTGCCATGTCTCGCATGTGCCATGTGCCATGTGCCATGTGCCAGTGCCATGTGCCGCATGTCCATGTGCATGTGTTGCATGTGCCATGTGCCAGTGCCATGTGCCGCATGTGTTGCATGTGCATGTGCCATGTGCATGTGTTGCATGTGCCAGTGCCATGTGTCGCATGTGTTGCATGTGCATGTGCCATGTGGTGCATGTGTTGCATGTGCCATGTGTTGCATGTGTTGCATGTGCATGTGCCATGTGCATGTGTTGCATGTGCCATGTGCATGTGTTGCATGTGCCATGTGCCATGTGCATGTGTTGCATGTGTTGCATGTGCCATGTGCCATGTGCATGTGCATGTGTTGCATGTGCCATGTGCCAGTGCCAGTGCCATGTGCCAGGTGCCAGTGCCAGTGCCAGTGCCATGTGCCAGTGCCATGTGCCAGTGCCATGTGCATGTGCATGTGCATGTGCATGTGCATGTGCCATGTGCCATGTGCCATGTGCATGTGCATGTGCCATGTGCATGTGCATGTGCCATGTGCATGTGCATGTGCCAGTGCATGTGCCAGTGCATGTGCCAGTGCATGTGCATGTGCCAGTGCATGTGCCAGTGCATGTGCCAGTGCATGTGCCAGTGCCAGTGCAAGTGCCAGTGCAAGTGCATGTGCCAGTGCATGTGCCAGTGCATGTGCCAGTGCATGTGCCAGTGCATGTGCCAGTGCATGTGCCAGGTGCCACGTGCCACGTGCCACGTGCCAGTGCATGTGCCAGTGCAACGTGCCAGTGCCAGTGCCAGTGCCAGTGCCAGTGCCAGTGCCAGTGCCAGTGCCAGTGCCAGTGCCAGTGCCAGTGCCAGTGCCAGTGCCAGTGCCAGTGCCAGTGCCAGTGCCAGTGCCAGTGCCAGTGCCAGTGCCAGTGCCAGTGCCAGTGCCAGTGCCAGTGCCAGTGCCAGTGCCAGTGCCAGTGCCAGTGCCAGTGCCAGTGCCAGTGCCAGTGCCAGTGCCAGTGCCAGTGCCAGTGCCAGTGCCTGTGCATGTGCATGTGCATGTGCATGTGCCAGTGCATGTGCCAGTGCATGTGCATGTGCATGTGCATGTGCATGTGCATGTGCATGTGCATGTGCATGTGCATGTGCATGTGCCTGTGCATGTGCCTGTGCATGTGCCTGTGCATGTGCATGTGCATGTGCATGTGCATGTGCATGCACTGGCACTGGCATTGGCACTGGCACTGGCACTGCCAGTGCATGTGCATGTGCATGTGCATGTGCATGTGCATGTGCATGTGCATGTGCATGTGCATGTGCATGTGCCATGTGCATGTGCCATGTGCATGTGCCATGTGCCATGTGCATGTGCATGTGCCATGTGCATGTGCATGTGCCAATGCATGTGCATGTGCCAATGCATGTGCATGTGCCAATGCATGTGCATGTGCCAATGCATGTGCATGTGCCAATGCATGTGCATGTGCCAATGCATGTGCATGTGCCAATGCATGTGCATGTGCCATGTGCCAATGCATGTGCATGTGCATGTGCATGTGCATGTGCATGTGCATGTGCATGTGCATGTGCATGTGCATGTGCATGTGCATGTGCATGTGCATGTGCATGTGCATGTGCATGTGCATGTGCATGTGCATGTGCATGTGCATGTGCATGTGCATGTGCATGTGCATGTGCATGTGCATGTGCATGTGCATGTGCATGTGCATGTGCCATGCGCATGACACATGTGCATGACACGTGCATGTGCACTTGCCACTTGTGCATGACACGTGCATGTGCACTTGCCACTTGTGCATGTGCATGTGCACTTGCCACTTGTGCATGTGCAATGTGCATATGGCATGTGGCATGCCACATCTGCAATGTCACATGTGCATGTGCATGTGCATGTGCAATGTGCATGTGCAATGTGCATGTGCATGTGCAATGTGCATGTGCATGTGCAATGTGCATGTGCATGTGCAATGTGCATGTGCATGTGCATGTGCAATGTGCATGTGCATGTGCAATGTGCATATGCATGTGCAATGTGCAATGTGCATGTGCAATGTGCAATGTGCATGTGCATATGCAATGTGCTAGCTTTCAAGATAAATTATCAATTGATTAATGATTCATATTGTTATATGTAAACAAGCCTGTTCATTTATGACCATATCCGTCAAGCTATCATGGACATTGGTGCCGAAAAAGTAGTCCAAGTGATCATAGATAATGGAAGTAATTGTGTGGCTATGGGCAAGCTTTTGGAAGAAGAACTCCCCTCTATTGTGTGGACACCATGTGCCATTGCGTTGATTTGCTGATAGAGGATGTGGGGAAGATACTATGGATTTACACCATTTTCACCACTTGCTTAAAAATGGTCTTTGCTCACAAAAAAACCAAAGTTGCTTGCTTTATGTAGGTCTTACAACGATGACTTTGTGAAGCCTGCCAAGATGAGATCCGTATACATGTGCATAGTTATGGAGAGATTAGCAAGAGTGAGGCAAGCATTGATGTAGACAGTTGTATCACCTGATTTGTCAGCTTGGGATGGACATACTAGTCCAAAGGCAAAGCTTGTACGACAGACATGTTTGGTTGACAATTTCTGGAGGGATGTGCAGGGATTAGTATGCGCTTTACAACCCTTATATTCACTCATACGCATGGCAGATAGAGAGGGTTGCACCCTTGGACTTGAATACGAGTTCATGGACTGTGTCAGAGAGTCTATTCAAAGATGTCCTTATTTGACAGTGGAGAGGTAAGTTGGAACTTGATAACTATATTTTATTTTTTTAATATGTGCACTGTGTATGTCACTATGTGCATTGTGTACGTCACATGTCACATGACATGTTTGTATGAGTCATGACATATCATGTTACATGTATCATATATGTCACATGTGTATGTCACATGTGTATGTCACATAATACATATGTGCATAGTGTATGAGTCATGAGATATGTATTATGTGCATTGTGTATGATTGTTGACATATGTGCATTGTGCATTCATATTGTGTATATCACATTGTGTATGTCACATTATGTATGACATATGTGCATTATGCATTCACATTGTGTATGTCACATTTGTGCATGTGACATGTGTATGTGGCATGCCACATGTGCATTCAAGTTTTCAACATTCTTATTGTTTTGCTTCTAACTTGATTTGTTTTCTATCCATAGGATAGAGGAAATAAAAGGAGTATGGAGGAAGAGGTGGGATTGGTTCTATCGCCCTATACATGGGATGGTCAATCTACTACACCCTTTATGGAGATCTACAGAATAGTCATTGAATATGGAGCTTGTGAAAGCTTGGAATGACTATGTAGATTGATTTATGGAGCTTCTGATGTGGAGCTACGTGGGAAGCTAGAGATTCGGAAGGACTTTTTGGTACAAAAACTGCATGCTTGAGAAGCATGCAATTGATGCATGTGACATGGTGGGAGAGATATGGTGTTGGTATGTCTAAGCTAGTAAGTCATGACTTCATACTCTACTAATCACTATTAACTAATAACTCATTCCTCTTGAGTCTTTGTTTTTTAATGAACTCTTTAATCGATTAAAGATTTCTTTTTTTTCTTTTTTATTATGCAGAGACACTTAGCCATTCGCTTACTTTCACAGAACTGTAGTGCCAATCCCTGTGAAAGGAATTGGAGTACATGGCCCTCTTCCACACAAAGAAGGGGAATAGGCTATCTACGCTGTAGTTGGAGAGGGTTGTATATTTCCATTACAACTTGTGTTTATTGGAGCGTGGTGGAAACTCAACAGAGGTGCGGGAGATCAATGTCAATGACCTTGACATTGAAAGGGACCATGATATGCCTACCATTCCAGCAAAGGACCTTGATCTATATGACATGCTTTATCAAGAGTTGACTATGCCGTAGCATGATACGAGGGCATCTCGGACTCGTGCTAGTCATAGTGCACGTACTGTACCAGGCCCATTTACTAGTTGGATAGAGGCATCTACTAATCAGATGGAGGCATCTACTAGTCGGGCACCACATGATGATGATGATGATAGTGTCTCAGAGGATTTTGAAGGTTGATGACTAACCATGATTTATGATTTACTTGATATTGATTGTATTATTGACAGTTTATTGTTAGACTATTCAATGGTATGATGTGACATTTATGGAAGTGTCACAGTTTTGAGTTGACTCTTTGACATATTTTATACATGATTTGTGACTCATTGACTTGTCATAATTCTTTGTATTTATCATGCTTTGATCCTGAAGCTTGATTTAGTCTAGACATTGATGATTGGACATGACCTAAATCATTAAAGTTTAATTGATTGAAAGTGGCATGTGAAATGTGAACTTAAATTTTAGAATGATAATTATTATTTGTGCAATGTGCACTGTGAATTTAGAATGAATCATGATAAGTTTGAACTTTGAACCTTTCAACTTTGAAGTGGCAAGTTTGACATGTACATTGTGGACATACTAGTTAGGAGTAAGTTGTAACTATATAGTACATACTACATAGTACAATCAATAATATATATATATATATATATATATATATATATATATATATATATATATATATATATATATATATATATATATATATATATATATATATATATATATATATATATAATGTGTATATTGATATATGTATCAAAATCATCATATACTAACTATAAAGCAACACGTTGCCTTGGACATTGCGAAAACGTTGCTAACAACCTTGCTTACATGTCAAAGCTCCATGTTTTCCATTGGATGTAGATGACCTTGCAACATTAGCATGGCTGATTTCTATGGAACAGACATCCCCCCGAAGACAATGCTCTTCATTCAGAGCGAAAATTTGACATAAATTCTTCTTCAAGAGTACTTTATAACCATCTATAATACAAGTTGAGATAGAGAACGAATTCTTCTTGATCTCTTATACATAAAGAACATTAGATATCTTGGAGTTTCCATCTTCTCTTGATTTTAGTATGAAATCACCCACACCAACAACATCCAAATCATGGACATCTCCAATAGTCACTCTTCTACGTGTAGAACTAGTAAGAGAGAGAGAGAGAGAGAGAGAAAAAAAAAAAAAGAAAAAAAAAACTTTCTACAACCTATCATGTGTTTTGTAGCTCTAGAATCAAATATCCATGGATTCTATGCTATAGCATGCAATACCACTTGATCAAATGATACCTCCTCTATACTGACACATGCAAAAGCATCATCATATGAAGTTTTATCCTTTCATGTTTTGTACTATATTCAACATTGTTACCTAAAGCCCTTTTCTTTTCATTATAAATTCTTTTCATGCAATCTATTATGTGATGTCCAAGCTTTTTATGGTAATGGAAAATTCCCTTCTTTGTGGTAGTAGAGGCAGATATAGATGAAGTAGATTGTGTGTTAGATGTAGATGAAGTAGTAGATGTAGACATAGAAGAAGACGTGGAAGTGAATTTAGAAGTAGAAGGATTTTCTTTATCCTAAGATTGTGATAGAGTTTCCTTCTTCTTCCTCATCTTGAAGTAACAAAAACTGAAGTTCCTCAACGTTCTCTCTCTCTCTCTCTCTCTCTCTCTCTCTCTCTCTCTCTCTCTCTCTCTCTCTCTCTCTCTCTCTCTCTCTCTCTCTCTCTCTCTCTCTCTCTCTCTCTCTCTCTCTCCCCCCCTCCCCCCCCCCCCTCCCTCTCTCTCTCTCTCTCTCTCTCTCTCTCTCTCTCTCTCTCTCTCTCTCTCTCTCTCTCTCTCTCTCTCTCTCTCTCTCTCTCTCTCTCTCTCTCTCTCTCTCTCTCTCTCTCTCTCTCTCTCTCTCTCACACACACACACACACACACATGGAAAGAGAAAGAGATATAACAAAAGGATGATATGATGAAAGAAAAGAATTGAGTAGAGTATTTACCATCTCTTCATCAAAAATATCACACCGACATTGAGAAGTTGATCATGAATATCTTTCAACTATGTAACTAAGCTAAATCACCAACCTTCATATGTATGTTGATTAAGACTCTCTTGAGATAAGCTTTCTTCCCAAGATTTTTTATTTGGTAGAGATTCTCAAACTCCCATCAAGATTGACGAAAGTTTTTGCATGACCAAATTTGAGGTATAATATGATACTTCACACCTGTGGCAATAAGAGAGAGGGTTTGAGCATCTTGTGAACCCCATCTATTGATCCTCTTGTATACCCTTGTTTGTAGATGAAGAGAGAATCTCTTCTTCTTCTTGTGTTTGCTAGGCAAAAATTCGAGCACCTCGTCTTTGAGAAGAAGAACCAACATCCTCTCTTTGTCTTCGATACTTTTCATTGGCAATATTACATAAATCCTTCGACACTAAAAGGTTCATCATCATAAAATTCCATATGGCATAGTTAGACATTCCATCAAGTTTATCCTTTTGTTCTAATCTATCTCTATAATCGGCCATCTTGGAACAAGTATGTATGCATAAATAAGCTCTGATACCAAGTGTTGGAAGTAGGTAGGCCCATAAAAGCCACAGGAATCTTCCACACATTAGATTATTGTGCACACATACAATATTTGAACCAAAGAAAGTAGATGAGAGAAAATAGGCAACAGAGAAAGAGACAAGAGATATGCAACAAGTAGAAAAATCTACTCTAAAAAATTGAATTAGAAAGAATGACTTTCTACAATGTGCGTATGTACACAATGCACATGAACGCAATAGAATCAAATCTGAATGGTTGTATGTATGAGGTTACATAAGGATGAATAACAACCTCCTTTCATCGACCAAAAAGCTCACACAAAAAATCATAAAGCTTAGGTGTAGGTTTTCTCACATGGGCTTTCTTTTTAGTTTTATCTAAATGCATGTGGCTTTTTTAAAGCTTATGTATCACAGCTATAGCCTTTAGATCTGCTGTATACACTTTAAATAAGATTTTGACACGTGACAAGCTTAAAAAGCATGTGCTTTTAAGTTATGACCTAAAATTAGGGTTTGAGATTTAATGGCCTTAGAGTTAGTTGTTGGCCAAGTCTTATACATGATTAGAAAGCTCTCTTCAAGTACTTCAAGAATATGTGCTTATCTCAAATACCATTTCTAACCATTTTACCATTTCTCTTCGAGTTTGCTGGAATTAGGGTTTCTGCTCATTATGACATTGTTTCCAACATTGACAAGAGTTGGATCTCATTTGTGAAATGCATCCTGTAATTACTACTCTTGAACTCTTAACTCTTGGGTCTTGGCAAAGCCGCACACACATCCATCTTGGTGTTAGCGTGGTGTATGGGACATCGACCGTAGTAATGTGATTGCACACTTGGCTCTTCAATTGGAAGGTAAGGCTGATATCTATGCCTTTTATGTTTCTAAGGTGAGTATGGCTTATTTCTTGCCTTGTAAGCAAGAAGGATCCTTGCCTTACACTACCAAGGTGATAAAGGAATGTATTGATATTGCTTGTATTATAAAACACAAATTACAACATCACAAGGGTGTAATAGATAACATTTCAAGTTTATGATTGGCTTGTGCCAACCATCAATCATACGTCTCAGCTTGGCCTAGTCACACTAAGGTCTCTATTATTGTTAGATCCCTCCAAGATCAGCCCTGCAACACAAAACATGACACAAGCCATATTCACAACATAGAAAGAGCCAACATCAAACTCATCTCCCAACCATAGGGTCCAAAATGACCCACCCCCAAGCCTAGGAGCCTATACCCAAGCGATGGCAACTCCCTCAAGGGCATGGTGTCCCATACCACCATATCCACCAAGGGCCAAAAGTCCAAGAGCCTCATTCAACAAATGTATAACAAATGAGCCCAAGGATCCTATTTATAGACTCTTTCAAGGAGATGGCTCAATTCATACTTAGGCAAATACTCCACATTTGGTCGAGCACTTTAATTATAGACGCCCAGATGTCCTTTGGGTTTGGGGACGTAACACTTTCGCCCTTATTCTAAATTGTTGTCCTAAGCAATTTCCTCGGCTACAACTAGGGAACCAATTCTTTAATGTCCTAAGACTCCTAAGTCATATAGACTCAAGATCGTGCTCAAGATTGTGCTCATACTCAATCAATGACCTCAACAAGAAGCCACACTGGGCTTCCTCATCATCCAACCAAAACCATGACAGACTCTAGTAGAACATCACGGATAAACTCTCCAAGCTCTCGATCTCCTCCTAAGGTGCCACCAAATCATCTTGCCGGAGCCACTTCTCCATACAACACGTGTGCAAAACAAGCATTGTGACTCCTCAAAGCAAGTCAAGCTCATTGGCTACCCCTAGAGTCCTCTATCAACAAAACGAAGATATCAATAGACAATCACAATCCCCAACAGTCATGTCATAACATGTAGCTCACCCAAAAGGATGCCCACCAAGACGTGACTGATCAATACATCCAATCATACTACACAACTCCGACTAGTCCTCCCTCCCCCAAGATGTCCTAGCTCAAGGGTCCAACAATACACAGTTCTATTTCACATAATCATCTTGAGTCCACCCGTTAGTGATTACCCATTGAAACCTTAGAATGCATGCATACTATAAGAGAACAAATACCAAACTATGGCCTCTAGATCACATAATTAAAAAAATAAAAAATAAAAAGAGACTAACTAGGGTCTAGATGCCTCAAAAGGTCTATAAGATAGACTACCAAGATGTAGATCACATATTCTGTGCATACACCCCACCATCTTAAAGAGTGCCCATCACTAGCATAGAACACATGGCAAACTCTACTCTAATGAAATCATGTGGTACTCACTCCATACCTCAAAACATTTGAGATAGCATCATGAACAATGATCTCTCCAAACAAGACCAAGTATGTGATGAAGAGCATCAACACATAAGAGATGGAGTGATAGCCATGGTTTGATGCTATCACGTGGTACTAACTCCTTGCCTTGAAGCATTCTAGATTACATCAAGAACTATGGTCTCTCTAACTATAACTAGAATCTAAATACATAATGGAAGCTAGAGAGAGAGAGAGAGGAGGGAGATCCAAGGCTTTGCAGAAGTCCACAAGGTAACAATATAATCAGCATCTCTCTACTCACATCCAATTGATCAAACATCTTAAAATAAAGATGTGATTAACAATGGAGAAAGTACACCTAAAATTGGCCTAACCTAGTGCTCTAATCTCGGATCTCCCTCCATATCCAGAGAGCTCACCCTCCATGATTGCCTAATGTAACTAGGCCCAAGCATGACCGATCGAATCCTCAATGTATGGAGTCTAGAGAATCTTTCCCCATGCAGATTGGGGTAAAAGTATTCATGGTCCACTATGGTGGGAATCCCTCAACTAAGGCATGGTTAAAGAGTGAGACATGATCAATGAAAGGCTCTTTCAAGCATAAATGAAGTGCTCTGCCTAAAGCCCAATATGATCTGCAGCCCATACTCCAAGCCTTTGGATGCCTCAAGGGATCATATGTATAGTAAAAGATGGCCCCCGTAGTAGGACATTGTAAAGGATAGAGAGCTAGCAAGCCTGAGAGAGAGCAAGAGAGAGCGAGAGATTATATTAACATTTATAAAGTTTTGAATTGAGAGAGACAAATAGATTGGGAAGTGCAATGAGACATGGCCTTACAAGCTTTTAAAAGGAAATTTGCTTCCCACATTGGAGAAAAATCTCAGCTTATGAAAATACAGGTTTCATAGGGCCAATAATAGCAATCCTTGGACAAAGTCATAGGCTATGGATAGGCACAACAAAGCAGCTGTTCCTTGATTTCCACCAAATAGAAAATGAAAAACTCTGACAATTTATGGTTGTTTACACATAAGAAAAAGAAAATGAAAACGACCATTCTCATTTTAATAACCCTATTCGGAGTGGATCCCTATTCGAATGAGATTTTACAAATATTGCAAGTTCCAACCGCCCACAAGTCCAAAACGAATATATAAAATATTTGACAAGCTTATATTGATTGGTTATTTTGCAAAGCCCTTTGCATGAGGATGAAACATACTAAGAAACCGATTCCTGTTGTGCAGAATAATTTCTATAAGAAAGAAAAGTTTTACCATGCAACACATCCATAGAGATGAAATATGTGTACCTTCAGTAAAATCAATCCACTCTGCAGATTTACGGACTCAGTTATGAAGGGCTTGGATGTTACGACCTGCAAAAGCCACCCAAAAGAAAAAGCATTGATATTATTGATTTGCCATAACACGACACAAAATGAGAATGTATCTCGAAAGAAGTGATAGTCAAAAGACTTTCCCCAATTAACTTGAATCTGCATACTGTAAAAGAACAAACCCTGATGTAAAGAGTTTTACAGACCTAAAACTGAGGCACCTGAAGCTGCTACTGCTTCCTGCATTTTTTTTACACTATCATTACTTTCTTATCATCAAACATATTACTTTTAAGCCTTGAGGCAAAACAGATTATATTTCAACGAAAATTAAACTCAAAGAACATTGCAAGTCGTTTGACTGTCAATTGTGATGCATGCACCTGTAGGCTAGAAATTTGATGCCAGCCATGACTGAAAATCAAGCCGACACTGTTCCTCTAGACAACCCAAATGTTCACAGAAAGTTATGGACCACAATTATAACCAGCTCCAAGAGCATTCAGAACCCATGAGGAAGAATCAGCATTTCCCTGCCTGTTTATGAAGGGGGATACATGTAGGTGTATGTATGTAATAGGTATGTATATATGTATGCATGCATGCATGCATGTATGTATGTATGCATGCATTCATGTATGTATGTATATATGTATGTAGAGTGATGCATCCGGGTGAAACCTAAATTCACCCTAAAAAGAAAGCGTAGCTATAAGCTTCATGGTAGCAACCATAAAACTATATAGCCATCGGCTCCATTCGACATGGTATTGACTAAAATTTATGGCATATCCAATAACATAATCAATGGCCAATCCTGGATACAGAACTAAAATTAAATACATGCTCACATGCAACACACCCAGTACACACACACACACATACCACAAGCATGAACTCACAGAAAGCTTTCTGAACTCAGTTTCATTACTCCATGAAGTGATGGGCAAACTCAACTGATAATCATAATGAAGCCTAACACAAGATGCATGCTGAAGAAAGATGTTACATCAATGTCAAATGATCATAGTTCATACCATCGATCGACAAAAAGACTACATATGGCAGCTGACTAGAACATAAATGACAAATATAGAGACTAGTCACTACAACATAAATGAAAAATGTAATGACTATGGAGAATCCAAGTGGGGAGTGTCATTTTCTGCAACACAATCAGCAGCTTCTACTTCTTCATGTTCTTCATTTGCCACTTGGTCTGACCCCTGCTCTACCTCCCATTCTCTGAAAGGATCTCCTTCCATGCATCGAGTCCTGCGAAGCATCCTCAAATTAGCACTGACAAACAACAAGATCACTAGCACGCTGCACACCAAGTCTGTTCCTCTTTTTAGAGGATACATGTCCATACACACTCCATAGTTGCTCAAGCAACTCGTGGTGCAAGCCTGACTAAGTATACGAATGGCCAATTGTTGAAGATCTGGACCATGATCCATCAAAACCAAAGTCCTCCCACCACAATGAAGCACCAACACGTAATCTATGCTCTTGGGCATCTCCACATGCATATGAAGCATCTTTCTCGGTCCTGTATTTGGATAACTGATCTCTAATAACTCTTCTTGTTGCACTATCTGGGATAAGCCTCTCCAATATGATCTTCCATCCATTGGCTACCTCTTGATCTGCATATTGCTTTTTATCTTGGAATTCTGGATATAACATGTACGTTGCTGCATAAAGTGGGGAGTAGTACGCATTCCACCTATTAACACAAATAGCTGCAATTTTTTCATACCTGTCATTGTCCTTCACCAATGTTTTGAGTGATTCAATTGTGCGATCCATAGCTTCATACACTTTACCTATGCATGGCTCCATGGAATCCACAACTTTCAGCAAGTGCACAAGTGGATGCACAATATCCACGATGTGAGAAATGTTCTCCCACCATGTTGCATCGTCCGCCAATCTTCTAAAGTGCTTCCTTGCTGAAGTAGAAGCCTCTGGCATCCTCGCAAATTCATCGCTCAATAAGAGCCCTCGCAAGACACCACTACATTTCACTACTCGATGTAACATAGTGAAATTGTATGCAAATCTTGTGTCTGAATACTTGAGCAAAGCAAGAGTAGACTCTTGCTAAACTCATTCTTCACACGTGTGTGGTTGTTGATGAAACTAACCAATGAATTTGCCTCATTATTTGGAGGCAATATCCATTCCAAATTCCCAATATCCTTGAGAATATTATTTAAACAATGGGCCATGCAAAAGCATACAATGATGTGAGGGTATAGATTTTCAATAAATGGACCTGCAACTCTGTTTGCTGGCTCTCCATCTGCGACAATGCAAACAACATTTGATGGCCCCACAATCTCTATGGCACTTGCCCACTCTGTTGCAAGTACATCTACTGACTTCCCTGTCTCTCATGCATCGTGTGATGAGATGAAGTACATCTCCTCACGAGAATAATCCACCACTCCATGGATAGAGCGTCGTTGAATATCACTCCATCCATCTACAAGTAACGAAACTCCATTTCTTTCCCGTGATTTTTTTATACTCTCGCATGTGGCTTCAACAAGCTTCTTCTCTTTCTCCAACAAAGTGGTGCGCAAGTTCTCTAAGGATGGAGGCACATAGTGTGGTCCATATTCAGCTATCTTTTTTACAATGTCTTTGAAGTATGGTGATCTGTGGAAGAAGGACAAATCAAACCAATAACATTCATAAGTAATGGTCCATGCCACATGGAATAGCATTTATGATTTATGCCAAATAAATTAATAATAAAGAATCAAGATTGAAACAAAACAATAGAACCAAGATTCAATATTTACCTTGCCACATTGAAAGCTATGTGGTCATGGTAAAAGAAACGTGCCACCGCCTTGTCCTCCTCCTTCAATATGGGGTTCCAATTTTCATGGAGTGTTTGTTGACGTAATTGACGTACATAGGGCATTCTTGATGGTGTGGAAGACGGAGTAGGAGGAGTAGGAGTGTGAGTAGGAGTAGGAGCACGAACCGGAGCCGATGAAGATGATGCTCTTGAAATCGATGGCATAGAAGACTTCACAAATGATGCCGGATCAATGGGAGCTTGTGAGGAACGACGAGCATGAACTTTGGCATCACTAATAGCAAGTTTATTGAGCAATTCTTGCTTCTTCTCCGAAGTGATTGAAGAACAAAATCTCACTTCATGTCCACGTTCATGAAGTAAGTGTGCACGCACCTTGTTTGCTCCACCCGTTCTTTTGTAGCCACATAGCTTGCAAGTCCATGGCCTTACAACCTCCTTCACGGGAGAGTCCACCTCTTCCCACCATGTCCATTTGCTTGTAGGAGGCCTCCTCTTGTTGTTCGATGCACTTGTTCGCGATGAAGAGGCCATAGGAGAAGAGAACACTATGAGGAGAGGAGAAAAGAGGAGAACGGTGAAGAGAGGGCTGAGAGGATAGAGAGCAGACCTTGAATATGCAAGGGGGAAGATAGCTCAAGCTTTCACACACAAGAGGTGCTTGCAATGAAAGCTCTAAATGCTTGTGGCTGGATGAGCTAAAGTGAAGCCTTTTTATGCTTGTAATAGGGGCTCAAGGAGGTTCTAGAAGCCCTAAAAAATGGGCGCCAAAAGTTGGGGCCAAAAAAATCGAAATTTGAAACTCAAGATTCAAAAAAAAAATCCCGCCGTTTGGCAGGCCATCCCCACAGCGTCCCCGTTTTGCCTTGTCACACAAAATCGTCCCCGAGACGTACGCATGTGATGTCTGTTGATGAGGGGATGGCTGCCCGTCCCTCCTTCTAGGTCCTTGGGGACGGCGTCCTTGCGTCCCTAGGGGTCAGGGACGTGTCCCCATGTGACTTTGGGATATATCATATATCCACTAGGTTCAACCTTACAACTTACATCTAAAGGTTCATACAAATACATCAACTTGGCTCATAAGCATGCAACATGGAGATCCATCATCACTCAAAAGCTTCATTGTTCATCTCGGATATGTCACATGATGAAACAAAGCAACTGTCAGACATTGATCCATAGGGATCATGATATTGATCCATAGGGATCAGTCCATGTGTGTGAGGTACAAAGTCAGCTAGCCAAGGTCCAGAGCTCGGGGGATACCCTAAGATACTAAAGTAGTAATGGGAATAAATGTTGCATGATGGCCACATGTTCACACTAGACTATTCCAGAACATTGCTATTTTAAGAGTACAAGAGGGTATATATGGATGGGAGGAGAGTCACACACACACATCATTCAAGCCTTTGTTATTTGCCACCAGTTGAGTTTGCTTATAACAATAGGCCTCACAAGGTGATAGGTATGTCTCCTTTTGAGATGAACTATGGCATGAATCCCAATGCTCCCAGTACCATAGGCATGCAAAAGAAATGTCCTAGTGCTTCGGAGTTTCAAGCAAACATCCAAGCAAATTTAGAAATAGCTAAAGCCAAGATGCAACAAGCCACTAATAGGGCTAAACAGTATGCTTATAGGAAGAGATCTCCTAGATCTTTTGAGGAAGGAGACAGAGCCTTTCTTCAGGTACCAGCCAGATCTACTTCACTCTCCACAGGGAAGTGTAGTAAGCTTCCACCAAGGTTTTGTGCACCTTGGAAGATAGAAAAGCTAAGTGAAGTTGCATACGGATTAGAGCTTCCTCCATATTACAGAGTTCATCCAATGTTTCATGTCAGTAAACTTCGCAAGTATATTTCCAAGGAGGATAATCTAATAGAAGGTATTGTTTCTTTGCAAGAAAGTAATAGCACGGATCATTCTCAAGACAGGATACTAGATCAGAGACAGAAGCGATTGAGGAATCGTGTCATCAAGGAGTATCTAGTAGCCTAGAGAGGATTACCACTTACTGACTCTACTTGGCAATCAGAAGCTCTGGTTTGGAAGTACTTTTCCTCATTGATCATTGACGACATTGATCTTTAGAAGGGGGAGAGAGCGTCAGACATTGATCCATAGGGATCATGATATTGATCCATAGGGATCATGATATTGATCCATAGGGATCATGATATTGATCCATAGGGATCATGATATTGATCCATAGGGATCAGTCCATGTGTGTGAGGGACAAGGGACAGCTAGCCAAGGTCCCAAACTCGAAGGATACCCTAAGGTACTGAAGTAATAATGGGAATAAGTGTTGCATGATGGCCACATGTTCACACTAGACTACTCAAAAACATTGCTATTTTTAGAGTACAAGAGGGTATATATGGATGGGAGGAAAGTCACACACACATCATTCAAGCCTTTGTCTTACAGCAAGTTCAAAAAGTAATGAAAACACAGGTCACGCACACAAATAAACCACAATAAACAAGAAATATGGAAGTGCAACTTAATAGTGCATGCTAAAGGGAAGAGAGAAATACACAACTTTTACAATAGAAGGCTGCCATGTTTTTTCATAAGTAAATATGTGTGTGTATAACAAAATATGGCTGCAACTTACTAAAATCAGCCACTACACACATGAGTGTGGATAAAGAAGAAGAGGGGAGCAACAAAGTACACCAAAACTGCTTCAAGATCCCAAGGAGCATCACCTTCACCTATAGGGCACTTAAATGTAGTAGATATTGTATCTGACCCCCCTTGTGTCTTTATATAGGCTATTATGCCTCCAAAGCTGCATTTGCAAAAATCTGCCTGAAAAGCCTTCTAAGCAGTTTCGCAATAACAAATTCGTAAAAAAATGCTTTTATTTACTACAAAATTACGATAGCCTTCTTGATGAACATATTAACCGTGCTTTCAGAGATAAAAGTTGCTTTTTATATTCAACATGATGTCATTGATCATTTAGGGTAACTTGCTTTTAAAAAGCACATAAATCAGAAATTAGGGCTTCAATTTTGGATGGGTTTTAGGTCTCAGATAGTGGCATGCTACATATCATTAGAAAGGTCTTGAATAGTACTATAAGAATATCCAATAAAAAAATTTGATAATCTTTTACTATTTTGACCGTATCTGAAAATTAAGAATTGCTTGAAATTAGGGTTCAAACCCTCAATAGGACATTGTTTTTCAACAACCCCCCTCAATGTCATATTAGGGTAAGATTCAATAATCTAAATAACTTTTGATGTTTACCTCTAGATAATGACTTAGGAAAAATATCTACCACATTTGCTTCTTAGATACATGCTCATGAATATAATGATAATGAACTTCAATATGCTTAATCCTTGCACGATGGAAAAGACTCTTAGCTCCAGCAATAGCACTTTGACTATCTGAAAATATTTACACAGGTAAATGAACATAAACATCAAGATAGCTTAAATTTTATGCAGCCAAGTAAGTGTTGTTGTAAAGGCAGCCCTATACTCTGCTTCATGTGAAGATATAACCATTGTAGCATGTTTTTTAGATACCAAGAAATAAAGCACTCTCTAACAAAAAAACTATAACCACTTGTAGATCTTGAGTCTCTCTCATCTACCCAATCGAAATTTGCAAATCCTTGAAGTATAAAATGTGGTGACTTAAGAAAAACCATAGCTTCTTAAAATCCTCTCCTCTATCACTTCTTGAAATCTGAATTTTAGACTGATTTTCAACCATAGTTGCTAATTCCTTGAAAGTAGCAAAAACTTCAGACTTTGTTTCTAAACCAAATACCCAAGAATATCATGAAAAATCATCAATAAAATTAACAAAATACCTATGCCATGTAAAGAGTCTACTCTCATAGGTACATTCACATCAAAATGCATGATCTTCGACTTTCTAGTAACTATAAAAAATCCATGCTTCTTGAATGGTAGTTATGTAACTTCCCTTCGAGACATCCTTTGCAAGAATCTACATCGCCTGATAAATCAAAAGTTTGCAAACTTTCAACCATACCTTTGTCCTTCGTATGCTTGAGAGTTGTACAACTGATGTGATCAAATCTTGTATGCCATAACTTCATACTTTCCTTTGGAGAGGTGGATGATCTAGCAAGATTAGCATGGCTATTTTTTTACAAAACAAATATGTCATTTCTATTTTCACCTTGTAATAGACAATGCTCTTCATTAGTTGTAAGGACTTGACATAAATCCTCCTTAAAAATCACTTTATAAACGTTTATTAGAAATGTTGATATAGAGAACAAATTCTTCTTGATCTCCAATGCATTCTCTTCTTAGATGTAGAAGTGGATGAAGTAGATTTCTCCTTAGGTGTAGATGAAGTGGTTGAAGTAGAAGTTGAAGATGTGGTTAAAGACTTAGAAGAAGATAACTTATTTTCCTTCTTTGATTGTAGAGTTTCCTTCTTCTTCTTCTTGATCTCCTTCTTCTTCTTCTTGTCTTTGGATGACAACACCATAACTTCATCATTCTCTTCCATACTCTTCTCTTGATCTTCATCTTGAAGTAACAAAAACTACAACTCTTGTATGTATTTGCAGCAAGAGCTCTGATACCAAACGTTGGAAGTCAAATAGACCCAGTTATTATTCCACAAGATCTTTCCAACACTTTAACCCTTGCACACATACACACCTTGAACCAAATAAGAGAGATGAATGATTACAAAAATAGACAAGAAACAAGAGATGTGAAACTTTAGCTACTCTAAAAAATACTACTTAACGAAATAATAACTATACAATGTGTGTAACATACGGAATTTGGATAAAAGGCTGAATATAGCATGAATCTATCTACATAAATTGAAGAGAATTGTGCCTAAGAGTTAGAGAAAATGAAAGTGTGTTGTAATATGAAGGAAAAATAGAACTATCTATGGAAAAACAGCCGATGTGTTTCTTATCTAATATAGGCACCCACAGAGCCTTCTCCTCAAGGCAATAGGTAGGAAAACAGGGTTCAGCAAGAAGAATAGAAGACACAAAATATAGCAGCAACTTACTAAAACCATCAGCTACACACACATGAGTGTGTGTAAAGAAGAAGGGAAACCAAGCAGCATCACCTTCACCTATAGAGCACTTAAGTGTAATAGATATTGTATGTCACCCCCCTTGTTTCTTTCTATAGGTTATTATGCCCCCAAAGCTGCTTTTATAAAAATCTGCCTGAAAAAGCCTTCTTAGCAGTTTTGCATTAACGAATTCGTAAAAAGTGCTTTTATTTTCTAAAAAAATTACGATAGCATTTTTTTTGGGAATATTAACCCTATGTACGTGCCATACCTGCACATGCACCAGGCACAATTGTGACCGGCGAATTTATCTTTTCACATGTAAAGAAGGCCATAGAAGGTGTGGGTGTTGATAATGTGGTGCAAGTGGTGACCGACAATGGGTCGAATTGTGTTTCCATGGGACGCATGGTTGAAGAGTTGTATCCTAAGATCACTTGGACACCATGTGCATCACATAGTCTTGATCTCATGATGGAAGATATAGATCACATGCCATTTGTGAGCCAAATTTTGGACAAGGCAAAATTCATTGTCAAATTTGTCATGAGTCTACCTAAAGTTCTCAACATCTTTCGTGCCCATAGCCAATTGGATTTTCAAAAGCCCTCTGTCACACGTTTTTGTTACATGTTCATAGTTGTTGATGGCTTTTGCGTACTGTTGTGGCAGAGGAATGGTACCAAATCTCTGAGGTGAAAGTGAATGATCCTTTGTTCACGCAATTCTCATCCATTGTCATGGGCAGAGGTGTTAGTATCTGAGGTGAAAGTGAATGATCCTTTGTTCACGCAATTCTCATCCATTGTCATGGGCAGAGGTATTTTGGTCAAAGGCAGAGGTGTTAGTATGTGCTCTTCAGCCATTGTATATTGTACTTTGCATCACGGATATGGAGGGCAGCACACTTGGACTTGTATACGAGTACATTGATTGTATGCAAGAATGCATTCAAAAAGTACAACGTCTTTCTGATGATGAGTAAGTGCTTTTATAAATTTCTTTTTCTAGATTAGATTCTATAATTTAAACTTTACATACATGATACAATTCACACAGCTTTATGTGATGTTGTGAAGCGGAGATGGGATTGGTTTCATAGACCAATCCATGATGTTGCCCACATTCTCCACCCATTGTGGAGAACAGAACAACAATATACTGACACTGAGCTTGAGGATAGCTGGATAGATTATATAAAAAGATGGACACGTGGAGATATGACTTTGCACACACAGCTCGAGAGAGAAAGGCTTCAATTCCGTAGTCATCAGCGTTATTTTGGACAGCCTACTGCAATGTTAAGAGAGAAGCAGATTACACCCGTGACATGGTGGGAGATGTATGGAGTGAGTACTCCATTGTTGGTAAGTAGTACGTGTATATATATATAGGTATTTATAATTGATTTTACATTTGTATCAGCTTAATGAATCATGATCATGATTCACTGAATGATGAATGATGAATGATGAATAATTACTCAATGCAGAGAAAATTGGCATTGTGGGTTCTTTCACAAGATTGTAGCACAGGCCTTGCGGAGAGGAATTGGAGCACATGGGCATTATTTCATACCAGAAAAAGAATCTGGTTGAGCCCATCACAACTTGAGAAGTTGGTGTATTGTCATTGCAATCTCAAGTTGCTAGAGTCAAAAAGTCTAAACATAGCTCCTCTTCAAGTAAATTTCAAGTTTGGTATTTACAAAGTACAATATAATTTGAATATTCATGATTATAAGCTTGTAAACTTTTACTTATATGAATTATAATTTATATATACCTTCATAAGTTCAGAGTTATCCACACTTAGGAACTCAAGATAGAGAACACAAACACATACACATAGGAAAAAACAACAAACAAAAGCAAGAGACTTAAGATCAATATAAGACATGAAAAATACAAACAAGAAAGAAGACCAATACAAAAATGAGATACAAAAAATAATCAATTAATGAAAAATGAAAAATAAAAATAATAATAATAATCAGAATAATAATAATAATCAGAATAATAATAATAATCAGAATAATAATAATAATAATAATAATAATAATAAATCTAAAATTAATAAATAAATAATAAAAATAAAAATAAAAATAAAATAAAAATATATAAAAATAACATTATAAAAGAAAGTAAATAAAACTAATAATAATAATTACATATAAAAGGAAGTAAATAAAAATATAGTAATAGTTACATATAAAAATAAAATTATAAAAGAAAGTAAATAAAAATAATAATAATAATTACATATATATATACATATATATATACATATATATATATATATATATATATATATATATATATATATATATATATATATATATATATATAATGCAAACTAAACAACTACAAACAAAATAGAAAGTGCATCATCAACTTCTATGTCTATCCTAAACAAGAAATATCATAATTAAACTTTATGCATAGCTTGGACAAATAGCTATGACATCCCTACTCACGTCATCACTGCCCTAGAATAGGTGCATACTTTAATAAAGAGTCTTTCTAAATCAGGATCTCTAACAAAGTCAACGAACTGAGTTTCTATCACTTCCGGAAGTGAAGGGCAATCTAAGTCATGGTAAAGTCTTGCAAAAAAAACAAACAAATAATAAGAAGAAAGGAATTAAAATAAGAATTATAAAAATAAAAAATAATAAATATATAGATAAATAAATATATATATATATATATATATATATATATATATATATATATATATATATATATATATATATATATATATATATATATTAAATATTAAATAATTAAAACAAATTTAAAAAATAATAATAAATAAATTTTTTAAACATATAATAAAAAATAAAGAAATAGCTAAAATAATAATAATAAAAGTAATAACAATAATGAAATAAAGACCTATAATTTATAGGTCAATATTGATGATATTGATATTGGAAAAGTTAAGATATTCCTCAAATCCCCGAGGAAGAGGGGGAAATTTTTGCTATGCTTTCCACAGAGTCACAGAGGAATATGCGTCAGACTCGTAGCCAAACTAGGAGAGCTAGGCATGCTCCAGGTATGAATAATGACTCTATGTCGAGATTGGAATTTGGATACTACCAACATTTATCTCATTTCTGTGTGTTATTTTTAGATGATGTATCATTACCTTCTACTAGCTTGGTTGTCAAATTTCTTAATGACAGATGTGCCGTTCATGATCTTTCAAATGGCAATGTTATTATTGCTTCTGGGATTTTATGTCATGGGCTATATAAGCTCATAGGCTATGCAAAATCTATTAACGATTCACCATGTGAAGTTCAAGATTCTCAGGCTATCTCATATGCAAAGCTTTGGCATGCACGCTTTGGTCATCTGAATTTCGCTAGTTTGCTATGCCTGCAGAAATCTAAAATGGTCTCCTCTCTGCCCAAATTTGAGGCACCTGGTAAACATGTCTATGAAGGCTTTATTTTCGGCAAAATGCAGCATTCCTCCTTCCCAAAAGATGGTTCACTTCGAGCTACTCAAAAATTATAGCTTATGAATTGTTCATAGTGATGTTTTTGGTCCTCAGCAGCCACATTCTTTTGGGAACTACCTTTACTTCGTGACTTTTATTGATGAAGTTTTGGGTTCTCACAATGGCTTCTCCACATAATGGGGGCCTTACAACTTAGAGCACCATGGATCGTTTGTGGTCACTTGAAGGTGGAGGATTGAGTATCTCTAACAGAGCTATCCAATCATATATAACACGGGTGTTCAACAAACATGTGTAGATCAAAAGTCAAAGCCTAATTTCACATTGTGTGTGAAAAGCACATTAAAATGTGAAAAGAAGAGTTTACACATGTCAAAATCAAATGAACTCAAGTGGAATTGATCCTATGGCTTAAGATATGCCACATGGCACATGAAAAATTTTTCCTTTTTTATTTTATTACCAAGAAATCCTAGATTTTACGACAAGATTCACGCCAGAAATCACAAAAGCTTGACTTTTAAAGCTTTTATGGCTTTATTTTGACTTGTTATGCAAGGCACACAAAAACCTATATAAAGACTAGGTATTGGGCTCAATGCTCATAAATCATCACTTCTTGGAGTTCTTCATGAGCTAGGCTTGAAGAAGCATATCCCTTCAGCTTGGAGGAGGTGTTGTTTTTTTTTTAATCATCTTCAAGGTGTGCAGTTGTTAGAAAATATGTTATTGGGGCAACCTTCCACTAGGGATCCCACCTGCAGGTTAATAAAAGAGAATCATATTTGGGAAACGGTAAAACATATGGTTGAAAATTTTTATTACATAATGCGATAGTACCTTCCCAACCCGTCCATGTTAAAAATCTGATTCCCATCAGAGATAAATATGCATGTATCTATGTGTATATGCATGCATGCATGTGCGTATGACGTACATATGAACACCATGGGCAATCGTGTTTTTATGTATATATACATGTACATACATATATTGTGTGTATCTACACTTAGAAGTGCACCCATATATCAATATGAGGCATTGGTTATACAATGCCATCATGAATCAGTAAATGATGTCGGGATGCCTTTTACTGTAAATGTAGGGTTCTGGCTTCACAAGTGCACCATCCTCCAATAAGATCTGAACTTCATACAAAAAACTGATAGACAAATCCAATACAAGGAGAAAATCAGTGCAAAGAGTCAAAGATAAGTGAAGGCCTAAGGACGACTCAGAATATACATCATAATTTTAATTAATGTGAAAGTTGAAGATAGTAGAATCGCAATGCGATGGCTCCCCGAGGCCAAAAAAAAGGGGGTATTGGCAAAAGCGGCATGCAGAAAATGCATTGCATTGACAGAAGCGCGTGCCTTTATGAGCTGATATAGAGAAAAATTACATTGGTCTAAAAACAAAAGGCTTAAAATAAACCTTCAGGGTGTCATGCACTGGAGCGATACAGCTAAGG
Organism: Ceratopteris richardii; assembly: GCA_020310875.1. Classification (NCBI taxonomy): domain Eukaryota; kingdom Viridiplantae; phylum Streptophyta; class Polypodiopsida; order Polypodiales; family Pteridaceae; genus Ceratopteris; species Ceratopteris richardii. Next base: position 364,079 of record MU260133.1, on the reverse strand, counting down.
CTACGCTGTCGGCAAGGAGTACGGGTGCATACACGAATGTAGCGTGCGCCCGTCGTTCAAAATTAAAAAACATACATTGCCTACGACATAAACATATTGAATGAAGCAATCCTGCAATACCAAAAATGCGTTTAATAGGGGTGCGCTTGAACAACGTTTTCCATCATATACTGGATAAAATCTTACATCCGCAGTGAATACTTCAACTGCCGGCGGACGGGGAAGAGGGTTTTCTTCGGACTCAAATCCAGCTGGTCTCCACTGACTTTGATCGCCGCTGCTGGTGCTCATCAAGCATTGCGGACCAGGAAGGCAAGAAAAAAGCGAATGAGACTTCATATCCCTTAACTCCTTCAAGGAACCAAGTCACTTGAACCAAGTCAGAGACAAACTATTCCTCTTATTCCTCCAGTAGAGCGAAGCGGAGCTGATGCAGAAACTCCCACGCTTATGACTCTCTCTCTCCAACTGAGGCTCGTTCAACATAGACCGTGGACGCCTCCTTAAAAGTTCTCTCCTCGTACTGTTCCACTTCAGCATATTCATGCTTTGTCCCCCCTCCTACAAGTTCGAGATCACTTTAGTTGCTCATAGAGAGTTTTCTAGATTCTTTTGCTTTATTACATAGCTTTTTTCAGCGTGCCTTGTTATGCACTCCTTCTCTTACACCCGCAGCAATCCTCTTCGTATATCCGATTGATTATTTTGCTTGCGTGTACTTTTTTTTTGGGTGTGCTTTGATGTTCTTATTTCTTATTCTTTTGTCACTATCGCAGATTTTCAATGTGAATATGGGATGTATATGATTAGCTCATTGTGTGGAACATAAAATGTAAAAAAGTAAAAGCAAAGGTATTATTTTTTCGACTGGCACAGATTAGCTATTATCTCATATTATATTAGTGTCGCCTTGATGAATAAGGAGGATGTTACGTTTGCAAGAAGGTCAAAAGACGTGAAGATACGAAGTTAAAGAGTTGAAATGATGATAAAGCAAGCAAATGCAAAATGTGTGGATGCAGCAAATCACCTGAAAAATATTTGTTTAACCGTTTATATCAATTTTCAATATATAATATTTTGCAAAATCGTTAAAATAATCCTCGAGAGAAAAAGAAAACATTTTTGTATTCTAGACATTGTTTTAGTTTAAATCCCCATGAATAAGTAGTTAGAAGAGTCGAGGACCATTTTTATGAAGATGGCCATTATTTTTTGTATTGAAGCTCAATGAGGAGCTCATTTTCTAGACACTTCACTCAATTAACTATGATCCCTTCACAAATTTATGTTTTGGCTTTCTCCTCTCTCTCTTCTTTCTTGTGTTTCCATATGGTTGTTACTTCTTAAGTTTGACTATTTCAAGGTGTTGTGTATGCATAAAGGCCTCTTTTCAACCCCAAGGTACATCATATGTGAGTTATAATCACTTTTGTTAAGTTAGTTTTGTCTTGCAAGAACAGCCAAATATCTTTGCACAGGAGTGTTGTAATTGAGTGCTTTTCGTTGGGGTGGATAGTAATTATTGATGCAATCATAATGCAACAAAGTAATCGAGCATCTTCTCAATAGGTTAAGGGGAATTCCTTGATAAGCTTCATACAAGATTCCATCTCGATTTTAATAGCTTTTTCTTACGAAAAATAGGCTTAATGTGCTTATCATGGTTTATGTGCCCTTTATCAAGTCATATATTATAAAGTAAGTTTATGAACATGAGGATCTGATAGGCTCAGATGGATCTTACATATAGCTATTCAATGCCATGGCATAGAAAGACAAAAGATTGAAGAGAATGATAATGCTCAAGATTTGAGCCCGTGACCTTTAGCTTGAGAGTTGATTTCTCTAACCACAAAGGCGTAGCATTTTCTATAAAATTAATATTTGTTAAAAAAATCATTTTGTATCACAAAGAAGAAAAGTGCAAATCATGTAGGAGGGCATTTTTGACCTCTTTGAAAAGGTACCATATGATGTCCAAATTTGATAGTTTTTCTTTATATATGTTGCTTGGAGTATTCTCTATAGGAATATAGATTCAAAGTTGAGAATCTATCTCCATATGCACTTTGGGAAGCATCCAAAGTAGCCATTGCAAACATTGTTTCTAGTCGATGACAACCTAATAGCTAGTCAACTTCGGACACACACTGCTCTTTGCTTGAGTGTCTAATTTTGAAGACTTTTAGCTTGTTCGAAAGCTTGTTTCATAATCTTTCAATGATATGAAGATCACTAGAATCTGAGAGATTTAATAGGTCTTTGCAGCAAATTTATTCCCATCATCTACCTCTTGAGCTTATAGAAGTAGGAAAAACCTACTTGACCTTATAATTTTGTATATTTAGCACATGATGTGCCTTAGGAAATTCGGTATATATGTATATTTGGCACATTTAGGTGGCTTAGGAGCATTTATTTACGTATATTAGCACATGTTTATGCTCTTGTAACATTCATATTATTCTGCACTGTTGAGGCAAAACATTATATTTGCTTTGTAAGAGAGAAAGAGGACAGGTGAAGCAGATACAAGTGCATCTCAAGGCATCAAGGACTATAAGAGATGGAAGGCTCGATGCAAAGTGTCTTCTAAAACACTTTTTGGATCATTGGATCATCACAAGGAAGACCCCTTTACTCTTTATTTCTTGTTTTCTCTTATTTGATTTGGTTGGATAATGCATAGTTTAGGGCATGTGCATGGTTATAAAGATGAATTGTACGAATGTTTAAATTTTTTTTATTTAGGCATTCATGAAAGAACTATACATCTACATTTAAGGAAAGAAAGTAACAACATGCATATCCAATCCCACGCATCTTTGCAACATTGTCCATGGTGTGCTTTTTTTTTAAATTAAGGGAAAAAAAAGGAGTAGCATACAGAGTTATTAAGTAGAGGGATATTATTTGATATCCAGAAGTTTATTTTTATATGATGGGAGATAATCCTATTCATTTCCACATGAGAGAAGACCATTGAATCTCCATTAGAGTCTCATGGATTATTTTATGGAGACTAAAGGGCACATATGATAGGAGCCCAAAGAGTAAGACAACTCTATAGTTAGTGAAGGTAAGGAACCTTCAAAGAGAGTCTCTTAGTACTAGATACTATGGGGTGTTGAGGGAAATGCCCACATGGAGTCGTATTTTGATTTCTTAGAAGGAAATGTAGTCAATTGACATTAGGACTAGCTATTCTAGATGGTATAGCCAAGATGGAAACCACTTAGAGTGCTTGGCATCACTTATGGGGTTTCACAAGGAGCATTGATATATGCTCCCATGACTCACCTAGGTCTTAGTATTGGCCTTATCTCACTTATGAGCAATGGATTCCACTCAGAGGGGAAGTTAGATAGGACGCCATATAGTAAGGGAATCCAATAAGTACCTACATTGGTACTTAAGAACTAGCTCAACTTGGTCGGTTGATGATCTTAGAATCATCTAAACCAAGCTAGTCTAGTTATACCATATGGGATTCATGAGAGTCCACTAAATATGATATTTGATAGTTCCATCTCTATAACGGGAACTACGTTTATGATTTTTTTAGTGGAATTGTGCTTCCATGGATTGGAGATGAGAACCACTGATATGGGACAATGGGGATCATTTCCCTTTGAAAACTCTTCTTCTATGCACAAGGAGAAAAGGCTTCATCATCCATAGAGTATGATTTCTACTAGACCTAGGAGAGATATTTCACACATATCTCTTAGTTTATACTTTAGGAGTAGAGCAATGGCTCTATTTAGAAATTCGTTGAGTCTATTCTCATAGTAGTGTTCCTTCATTTGGGAGTCGTTTCTCCATTGATTAGGAAGGAAAACAAGTTGACGACTTATGTGATATCATTTGAGAAGAGTTGAGCTAAAGAAATTTAGTAAATCTCTCTTTTAAAGGAAAGGGAAAGTGGAATAGATTCCATTGATAGAACCTTCTTCCTTGGAAGAGATGGAGAGAGCTTATATACTCTTTAAATTGTATGAATAGAGTGGCTCTTTTCCATCAAACACACTAGGGAGATCAATTAGTCAAGGTACTTATGGATTATCTTAATCTTTAGAAAGAATGCTTTTTGCATTCATATGGAAAACTAGAAGGAAGAGAAAATATTAGAGTTGTGCTAGCATCAATAGATTCTCTTCCAATAGAACTTTAATCCAGATGTTATGCATGACAAATCAAGGACTTCTTGGTTAGTGGAATGTAGAGAAAACTATCACTTGTGACTAAACACAAGGATAGGAATACCTTGAGAGGCATGAGGGCAAGTCTATCATCTTAGATCTAGAAGGTTTTAGGTAAAAAGTATCACCTCTCACTACACTCAAGGATGGTTTAGATAAAAACTATCACTTGTGACTACACTCAAGGATAGGAATACCTTGAGAGACACGAGGGAAAGTCTATCATCTTAGGTCTAGAAGGGTTTGTAGTCACTTTTCTTATGGGACTATTGCAGAGCTAAGAAGAGCAAAAGGCAGAGAAAAAGAAGGGCCCCAAAATTTTTCCAATTTGGATACTCTATTTTTGTAACATAACCATTCTTGTAACATATTTCCCGTTGTAAATGCACTAGAGGAGTCCTCTAGATGCATACCCATGGAGATTAGTAGCTTATCCATGTAAATTAGTAGGAAATTAATCTTTTAGTGAATAAAGTGCCGGTCTCTTGTGTGAAAGGACCATTTTTAGGGCACATGTATATAAGTCAATTTGTGACTCTTTGTAAGAACTTTTTGCCATTGTGAGAATCAAGAGCACAGAATTTCGAATTTGTATCTTCCCCTCTCTGTATCTTCTTCTTTGTGAGCTTGTGTGCATGCGTGTTGCTTGAAAAGAGTGTTAAGAAGTGTTGTCTATCCATGAAAGTGTTTGTTTACTGTGGTTAAGGTGTGTGTGAAGTGTAGAAAGTGCTGAAGTGTAGGAAGGTCATTCCCGCGACTCAGTATTTTGCTCATAACTTGAAGTAAAAGTGTCAAAATTGAGTTAAAATATGACGATTGGATGCGTCTTCTCGAGAGCTTCGAAATGCATATGCTATTTGCTATATTCAGAGTTCAGAGTTGAGATAAAAGCTCAATTTACTGTTGGCTGCTGCTCCAAGTATCGTGACACCATAACTGACAGTCAAAACTTTTTGGAATAGGTTTGGACTTGTGTGCACTCTTAGGGAAGCTCATTTGCATTGATTATCACTTGAATGCATGTCTTCATACACTCGGCTAGGTTTTGATACTCCTTGGATTGATAAATAAAGCGTGAATCCCCACTATATGCACTTGAGGGGGATCGAGGTATAGTCTCTTTCTTCACAAGTCCTTAGGCTGCTGCTCCAAGTATCGCGACACCATAACTGACAGTTGAAACTTTTTGGAATAGGTTTGGATTTGTGTGCACTCTTAGGGAAGCTCATTTGCATTGATTATCACTTGAATGCATGTCTTCATACACTCGGCTAGGTTTCGATACTCCTTGGATTGATAAATAAAGTGTGAATCCCCACTATATGCACTTGAGGAGGATCGAGGTATAGTCTCTTTCTTCACAAGTCCCTAGGTTGGTGCTTAGGCACACACGTTTTTGGCGCCGTTGCCGGGGAGAGTCGAATCAAACCGAGGCATTCGTGTGATGGTAAGTAGCTCATAGCATTGAAGTGAGTAGAGGAGTTGTGAATTTCTCTTCTTTGGTGAGTCACACTCATCCGCACTTACTACTTCTCACTCTTGGAGTGTGTGTAGTGAGTTATTAGTCTAGGGAAGTGAGTGGAGTGAGTAGAATAGGTAGGAGGAAGTACACAAGTAGGTTAGGAAGTTAGAGTAGCATTCAACCTCTGTCTTGTTGGTCTTTTTTTAATTAGGAAGAACTTTCATAAGTATAAAAGCCAAACATTGTCTTTTTCAAGTCACTTGTTTTCAAAGCAAGTATCGTGAGAGTCATTAGTCGAGTATCGTGTTCTTATAGCAAGGAGATTGGGGGTAGCGCAGGGCGAATAGGAGTGTTTGAAGAGCTGAAAGGTAGCTGCCAAGGTGAGCATATTAATCATTCACTCGTCATTGCCAAATAAATCAAGTGTTTTAGTAGAATAATCTACGGCAAGTATCGTGAGGGTCTCGCTGGGGTAAAGAAAATTTATCTTTGTGATACAAACTGAGGGGAGAGGGTAGATGCACTTTATAAACATGTGTATGCATTTAAAATCCAAAAACTCTAGCTTAAAAAATTGAAAAAGTGTCAAGTATCGTGTTCTCCCGCGGTTGAGGTATCGCAATACCTAGGTATCGTGAACTCTTGTGGTCGAGTATCGCAATACTTACAAGACGTCAAATATCGTGTATCACTGAGAAACACTCGCGATCCTAAGCAGATATCGTGTATCGTGTATCGTGTATCGCAAAAATCTGATAGCGATACATGTTCTGTATCGTCTATCGTGAAATTCCAATCGTGATACATGTGGAGTATCGTGTATCATAGAGGAAGCTTTCGCGATACTTGGTGGATATCAAGTATCGTCGGAAATTTCTCGCGATACTTGTGAAGTATCGTGTATCGTGGGATCAGAAAACGATATCTGTCGAGTATCGGCTATCGTGGAGATTTTCCTTGTGGACTATCGAGTATGGAGTATCATGATTGGCTTGCGATATTTGAGAAGTATCGTGTATCGTGTTCTCTGGAATATCGTGTATCGTGTATTCCTTGAATATCGTGTATCGTCACCCATAAGTATCGTGTATCATGACCTTCTCAGGTGCCTAGTATCGTGTATCGCCTTGCTCAAATATTGAGTATCGTGGTAAGACCCAGCCTGTCATATATCGAGTATCATGGTATCTTTCTAGTGTGTCAGGTATCGAGTATCGTGACATACTCTTTTTGGGTGGAATATCGTGTATCATGGAATTAAAAGAACTTTCTCAATCAATCAAGTAATTCCATAAATTGGGACCACATTAAGGAGCATTGGAAGCTAGGAGTGGTTAAAACGAGAGTGCAAAAGCCTATCACTATTTATTTGTGATAATCTTAGCAGCATACAGTTAGCACGGAACCCTGTTTTCTATGCTAGAACAAAGCATATCGAGGTACATTATCACTTCATCAGAGAGAAGGTATTAGCAGGTGATATTGATCTTGTTTATGTGAGAACAGATGAGCAGGTTGCTGATATTTTCACCAAAGCACTTGGAGCTGAGAAGTTGAAGAAGTTTCGGAAAATGCTTGGATTACAGGATATGACGTTGAGCTTGAGGGGGAGTGTTGAGATATCAAGCTCAACATGTGATGATCCAGGATGACACGTACCAGTTTTTCGTTTCTCTGACATGTATAGTGGTCATGACGGTATATGTCAGGGATACTTCATTGAGCTTTATTAGATTTATCTACCGAGAGTGATGGCACATTTGTTTCTTGCCAGCTCACTCATTCGCGGACATTAGGTTTTTCCTTATGTACTGGTCTTTATATATTGCACTTGTTGTATTCTTGTTTTTTAGGTCATTCTTGTACATTCCTTTTATGTAATAGAAGAAGAAGAAGAAGATCATTCTTCCTTGCCTCAATCTGTGTGTGTGCTTCTCCTTGAGAGTGAGAGTGTGTGTGTGAGCTCTCTTCCTTATCTCCTTCCTCGTGACATAGACCACCTGCACCTAGAGGACCATGTTACAGATGCGGAGGTGACCATTTTATCAGAGAATATACATTACCAAACCCACCACCACCACAGCGAGTCTGGGAAGGATACTGTAGTGATTGTGGTAAAGAGCACCTTTTCAGAGATTATCCCAAGAACCCCAACAAAGTTAACTCGAATGTGCAGATCAACGTGATAGAAGTGATAGAGTCGTCAGGGAGTGATAAAGGAGTACACTGTGCCATTGAAAGCAATAACAAGAGCTAAAGCTAGAGAGACTCAGGAAAAAACAGGAGAGAATGATCAAAGTGACAGAGAAGTGAATATACCTACAACCCAAGTAGTGGGAGATTTGGAAGAGCCTGGAAAAAGTATCACAAGTAAACGAACACAAAGATGGAAGAACCGTAGAGATAGAATAAAGGAAAAGAAACTACAACAAAAGAAGGAGAACGAAAAGAATGAACAAGATCAAAAAGAAAAACAGAATTTTGAAGGAGAGAAGTAGAAGGAAAAATATAAGAAAGGAGAGGTGGGATCATTGTTAGCAGATCCCATGCCAGAAGAGTTAGCCATGTGGATTCAGGCGTACCAAGCTCGAATCAGAGTAGGACCAACCATTGAACAACATGAAAAAGATTATCCTAGAGGTGACTTAGAGAAGGAAAGGTTGGAGATATGCAAAAAATTAATTGAAGTAGCTCAACAGACCCTAGAAAAACCTATCTTTCGACTACCCAATGCACGAATTCCCGAAAAGGAATTCCAAGAGTGTGTCATCCCAATTGATCCCGAGAAAGGAAGAGAAGGTGAGACATGTAATGGAAATTACTGCGAGGATAAAAAAGAAGGATCCCTTGTTCCCGAAGTAGATGGGGAATGGCCTAAAGACTTGTGGGCAAGAGTCCAAGAAGATAGATGGAAGAAAGTGGAAGGAATTGAACCACCCTTTGAGGAGTTAGAAGTAGAAGGTGAACTGGAAGACTCAATACCTGAACTGAATTCAGAAGGATTATTACAATTTGACAAGAGCGACAAGGAGGATGACAGTGTGAAGGTTTTGCCGAATTACACAGGGGAATACGAACATAATTCGGAATTATACTGCATCCCCTCAATAAGAAAAAAAGAGCAGAACCCATCAACCCAAACCTCGGACATCATATAACATCTTAGAAATGTAAAAATCCCTTGTACTCTGACATTGGAAGAACTTTTGAAGATAAAACCACATTTGAAGGAGAAGCTAACCAGTCAATTGGAGACCAAGTCAGAAGAGAAGGAGAAGCCTGATGAAGTGACCACAGTCAAAATCCCAGTCGATAAAGTTGGAGATTTCAACGAAGGAGATGAAGGAAACACATGCCTTCCAATTACTTATAGGGGTTACACCACTAAAGCTATCTTAGATTCTAGAGTTGGAGTAGGAATTTCAACTAAAGAAATATGGGAGAAATGGGGAAAACCAGCTTTAAGACCCACACGCATGAAGATACAAATGGTAGATGGACACACTGACCGACCCTTGGGATTATTGGAAAGAGTAACTTTTACTACCTACGGAGTTGAATTCGAGCATACCTTAGCGATCTGTCAATTTGAAAGGGCTAGCAATTATGAGATGACACTTGGAAGACCCTTCTTGAGACAGCTGAAGGTAGTGCAAGATTGGGGAAAAGACGCGGTATACTTACAGCACGAAGGAACCATGACCAGAATAAATCTCCACACATACACATATCAAGATGTTCCCCCCTTGCAATGGAATCAGATTCATAAGGAGGAAGACGATCAATCAATTCATAGTATAGGTTCAAGAGACCAATCATGGATGAATGAAGACACTCATCTTTGGATGTGCCAGACTACAAAAAAGGAAGAGGAAAGAAGGAAAGGATGGCAACAAAGGCAAGGAGTTGCTAGGTCTATACAAGATCCAACTTACATGCCTCAAATATTCCTAGATGAAGAATTCGGACCTCATGGTTGGATGGAGATTTTAGTCACTCTCGATGTGTGTGTAGATGAAGAAGTGATAACCATGAATGAATGCATTGACGAGGAAGGATATGACGTTAGTCTAAACGGAATGGGTGTCACCATTGGTGGTCGTACCGAAAAAGAATGGCAAGTTAAGGGTATGCATTAATTTGAAAAAGGTAAATGCTGCCACCATAAGAGATAGTTACCCATTACCCATTACTGATCATCTTTTGGAAAGAGTGGCAGGAAAGGAAGTTTATAGTTTCTTAGATGGCTTTTTAGGATATAATCAGGTAGCGATTGCTCCTGAGGACCAACATAAAACAGCCTTTGTAATTGAATGGGGAGTATACGCCTTTAGGGTCATGCCTTTTGGTCTAACCAATGCCCCAGCCACTTTCCAAAGATTGATGTGTCATGTATTCAAGGAGTTCTTGAGAAAGAGCATGGAGGTATACGTGGATGATTTATGCACTTATTCAGCTATACGATCAGAACATATCCCTGAACTAGGCAAGATTTTTGCCAAGTGTTGACAATATAGAGTATGCCTCAATCTAGAAAAGTGTGTCTTCATGGTTTGACAAGGAAAGATATTAGGACACATTGTCTCTAAAAATGGAATTTCCACGGATGAAGACAAAATCAAAGTGATTCTGGATTTGCCGAGACCAAAGACTGCTAAAGAAGTGCAAGCATTTATGGGATACACATGTATGCCATAATTGCTAGACCTCTTTATGCATTATTTGTTGGAGTTAGATGTCTTGAGAAGCACGCGAACAACACAAGGAAGAAGAAGAAGCTTGGAGCACAAACACACAATATTGAATGTATTACTAGAGAATGTACAAAGATAAGTAGCCCATTTATTTAGGGCAATAGGCATATATACAAGCCGGGGGAAAAAAACCTCCTAAAGAGGGAAAAAAGTACCCCGGCGGTCCTATTGTGTTCACACACATCACTACCTAAATATATCAACAAATCCCCCCTGGGAGTGATGTGGTGAACAAGGAGCTGGCACTCATGTATAAGGAAGTGCCAAGCTATGTGGAAATCACTCTACAAAAGGAAGTAAGCCCAAAGCTTTGCGGAAAGCTTCAAATTTCTCCCTAGGTAGAGCCTTCGTGAAAAGGTCTGCAATGTTCTCCTGCGTGGGCACATATGCCAAGCTGATCTCCCCAGCAGAGAACCTCTCCCTGACATAGTGATAATGCACCTCAATGTGCTTAGTGCGAGCATGGAACACAGGGTTCCTCGCAACTGCCAATGCGCTCTGACTGTCAGTGAAGATGGTGGTGGCAGAAGACTGGCCAACACCCAAATCAGCCATAAGGCGTCTGAACCACACACACTCAACAGTCGCTGTGAAAGATGCCCTATACTCAGCCTCACAACTGGAAGTGGCCACAGTAGGCTGCTTCTTGCTCAACCAAGATATACATGAGCTACCAAGCATGAAGCAAAAACCACTGGTGGACACACGAGTGTCATAGCAATCAGCCCAATCTGAGTCAAAAAAAGCATGCAAATCTGGCGGTAGTGATCCCCCCTTGGGATAAAACAACCCAAGTAGCCGAGTACCACTCAAGTAGCGAAAGATGCGCTTGACCGCCTTCCAATGCGTGACTCCTAGGCAATGCATAAACCTGCTCATCTGTGAGACAGCAAACTGAATATCTGGCCGAGTAATGCATAAGTAAATCAAGCATCCAACAGCCTGCTGATAGAGAGCAACATCAAATGCATCTCCAGCATCATGAAGACTCAATCGTAAGCCTGTCTCAATAGGAGTGGCAATAGGCTTACAGTCTTCAAGGCCAAAATGCTGCAATAATGTGTCAATATATTTCGTTTGACACAGAGCCATTCCACCATCAACTTGCATAAACTGAATGCTCAAATAGTGATGCAAATGCCCCAAATCAGACATCTCAAATGAGGCATGCAAATCAGCCTTGAAATCAGCAATATGCTTCTCAATAGGACCAGTGAGCAGCATGTCATCAACATAGACAACAATGATCAGAAGCACATCATTAGCACGCTTAACATATAAGGTGCTTTCAGTTGGACTCTTCACAAAACCATGTGCAACCAGATAGGCATGTATCTTCTCATACCAAGCACGTGGTGCTTGCTTTAAACCATATAATGCCTTCTTTAACCTGCACACCTGGTTTTCATGCCCTTTCTACACAAAGCCACGGGGCTGAAAAACATACACTTCTTCATGCAAGTCACCATTCAGAAATGCTCTTTTAATGTCCAACTGATGTACATTCCAACCATGATGGGCTGCAAGTGCACAAATGCTCCGAACAGTAGTCATATGGCATGTAGGTGCAAAGGTCTCATCAAAATCAATGCCTCTTTCCTGCGCATAATCCTTTGCAACAAGCCTAGCCTTATACCTATCAACTGTACCATCAGGTTTACAATTCAGCTTGTATACCCACTTAGTGCCAATGGCCTTCTTGTCAGGAGGCAAGTCACATAAAGACCATGTACCATTCTTCATTCTAGCATCATATTCAGATTGCATAGCAGCCATCCAATTTTCTGAATTCTGTGCTTCATCAAAAGAATCAGGCTCATTCTCATCACAGAGACTAGACGCAACCATAGCATAGCAATCTGATGTAAAGGAGGCACTATGAGAGCCTGAGCGAGTATGATATGACAAAGGTGCATCTAATTTGCTGTCACGCAAAGTTTGCACCAGCCATTTTGGCATAGTTTTTGCTTGCTCAATATCAGCTTTCTCATCAACAAGTGCATCATGTAAATCTGCATCAGAAATGGAATGATCTGCATCATCATATGAAACCTACAAAGGCTGAGAAGTTGCCTCATTAGGACCAGCACTAGACTGTCCACCTGTAAAAAGAGGCATCAATGTATCATACATGTCTTTGGAGCTAACAGATGTCTCCTTAGTACATGAAAGCAATGGATGAATAGCATCTTCCACAAAGATAATATCACGGCTAACCAGAATGCGTTTAGTCTGTGGATGATACAGACGATAGCCTTTACTTTCAAAACTGTACGCAACAAAAATACATTTTACTGCCTTATCATCCAATTTTCTACGATGTTGTTCAGGCACTAATGCATATGCCAAACAACCAAAAACACGCAGATGAGCAACAGATGGCTTGCGGTCATGCCAAGCCTCATATGGAGTGATAGACTGTGGCGCTTTAGTGGGACACCTGTTCAGTACATATGCTGCACACATGACAGCCTCAAGCCAGAAACTATGTGGTAAAGCCTGACTCTTGACCATGCACCTCGCCATCTCCATGAGTGACCTGTTCTTTCGTTCAGCAACTCCATTCTGTTGAGGTGTATACGGCACTGTACACTGGTGTTTTATCCCACGTTCAACCAGAAATTCATTAAAATCAGAAGACATATATTCCCCCTCTCGATCAGAACAGAGGGTGCCCATTTTACATGCTGACAGATTTTCAGCCAAAACCAAAAACTGTTTAAAGTACATGAACACTTCGAACTTTTCTTTGAGTGGATATACCCATGCATGCCTGGAAAAATCATCAATGAAAGTCACGAAGTAAAGGTAATTCCCAAAAGAGGGTGTCTGCATAGGACCATAGACATCACTATGGACAAGCTGCAATTTTTGCGTAGCAATGCATGTGCCTGGGCATCTCTGCCATCCCAACGAATCGGCTCTACAGTAGGTGCAATAGAAACAGAAGCACGAACAGGAATGTGCGGAATATCATCTTCGACACCATCTTCATCAACTCGAGCACCTGTATTTGCAGTACCTATCGTTACAGGTGTAACAGGACGTCTTTCAACACCCTTCACAATGTTCCACAATCCTTTTGCAACCAAAACATGTCGCATCATATAAGCCCATGATGGGTAGTTGGTACCATCCAACTTATCCTCAACACCCAACATACGAAATACATCACTGCTTTCAGCCATGGCCGGTGACTAAAATACCTTGATGCAGAAAATTGACTGTATCTCAAAAAGTTGCACATAACTGCCCAGACGAGTTCTACCAGACCTGTAGCAGACTTCGAGACGCTTAAACTAGCGAACAGAAACTGGTATATACCTTTGGCACAAAAAGACGAAATAGCCTACACAAGCACTACGATAGTGCGTTCGGAGGGCGAAACGAGCTCAGATCGCGATTTTGGCACCACAAAGCGAAGCAGTTTTGATCTCGAAAACACGCTGAGTATGCTCACCAAAATTCGTGCGATTCTGAGACTGCAAACGGAGGAGTGTCGATGGTGCCCTAGATGAAGCGACGACCTGCTCTGATACCAATTGTTGGAGTTAGACGTCTTTAGAAGCATGTGAATAGCACAAGGAAGAAGAAGAAGCTTGGAGCACAAACACACAATACTGAATGTATTACTAGAGAATGTACAAAGATAAGTAGCCCATTAGGGCAATAGGCGTATATACAAGCCGAGGGAAAAAAACCTCCTAAAGAGGGAAAAAAGTGCCTCGGCGGTCCTAGTGTGTTCACACACATCACTACCTAAATATATCAACATTATTGTCTCAGTTTAATTGGACAGAAGAATGTGAAAAGGCCTTTAACGAATTAAAGAATCGATTAAGTTCAGCACCAATCCTTCGAGTACCTAATTGGAACAAACCATTTCACATTCACGTGGATGCTTCCAAGTTTGCCATTGGTTGCATTTTAGCTCAACCCGCGGACATAGGGAAGTTAGACCACCCTATAGCCTATGCCAGTAGACAACTGAATCAAGCGGAGCGCAGTTATACTACGACTGAGAGAGAGGGATTAGGGATGGTGTATGCAGTAAAGAAGTTTCGACACTACCTGTTGGCAAACAAATTCAAATTTTTCATTGATCATCAAGCCTTATTGTACTTAGTCAATAAGCCTTGTAATACGACTAGTACGATGGTTTCTATTGTTCATGGAATTTGATTTTGAAGTAGTAGTCAAGAAAGGGAATACACACATTAGAGCGGATCACTTATCGAGAATGACACATGGAGAACCACCCATAGGAGTACCTGATGACCTGCCAGACACTTACCTTTTCAATCTTGAAGTATGTCCCGAGTGGGCAGAAAAATTGATCCCTATACTCACATATGGACCTAAACATGGGATCACAGCAAACAGAGGTGAAGATCTATGGAAGACTGAAAACCTTCATATCATTGCTGGAAGTTTATATCACCAAGACTCAAGTGGATTACTCATGAGATGCGTAGAAGAAGAGGAACAAGAAATGTGGCTTCAAAAGGCACATGTAAATCAATGGAAAACTCATTTAAATGCGAACGGAACATGGCAAACACTGAAGAGATTAGGTATATATTGGCCAACCATGCAGAGGGATACACATAACTATGTATCAGCCTCCCAACTTGTCAAGAATGAAATCTAGAAGAGAACTCTAGTCTATGCTACTCTATAGTGGCACCAAGATAGAGCATGCCTCTAGTAAAGTTCTTGAAGACCCAAGAGTACCCAGAAGGAGCCACTCTAGCAAGGAAACGTGCACTCACAGAACAAAGCAAGGACTATGCTCTCATAGGAAAACAACTCTTCAAGCGAGGTAGAGACAATCATTTACGAATGTGCATTCACGAAGACGAGTATCTTGTTGTGTTAGAGATGGCACATACAGGAGCTGCAGGAGGACATTTTTCTGTAGATAAAACGGCAAAAATGATTCTCTTTGCAGGAATGTGGTGGCCAACCCTACATCAAGATGCAGCCACATATGTTCAACGATGTGATACCTGCCAACGACAAAATATCCAATTAGGAGAGATGAAATGCCGTTGAAATCAATGATGAGTGCCAGAGCCTTTACCAAATGGGGAATAGACTTCAGAGGACCTATTAGCCCACCAGCTAAAGGATCCCATGCTGAGTACATAATCGTAGCCACATACTATTTGACCAAATGGGTTGAAGCCAAAGCAACCAAGAAGAACGATGCGAGGACTACGGCCAAGTTTCTCTTTGAGAACGTATTCACTAGATTTGGATTGCCTATAGAAATCGTGAATGATAGAGGCACCCACTTTGTGAATGAAGTGATAGAAGCCCCACTGAATGATTCTTAGTAATTCATAAGAAACCAGCCCCATATCACCCACAAGCCAATGGACAGGCCGAAAGTTCAAATAAAATTGTGTAAAGTCCTCACTAAAATTGTGAACAATGGTAGATCTGATTGGGATAAGCAATTACATCATGCGTTATGGGCATTCCGAGTAGCCTACAAAACTGCCATAGGAACTACTCCTTTTAGCTTAGTGTATGGACAGAATGCCATCTTGCCAATTGATTTCTTAGTACCCACTCTCAGAGTAGCAACAACCTATGAGTGGACGGGACATGAATTATCAGCTCAATTGGATCAAATAGAAAAGTTACACGAAACTAGATTACAAGCGGTAGAAGGGATTTATGCTGCTAAAAGGCGACAGAAGGCATATTTTGATGCTCACATTAAAGACAAAAACCTGAAGGAAGGGGATTTAGTTCTGGTTTATACGTTGAAGCAGCATGCAAAGAAACTGCAAAAAAGAGGATATGGCCCATTGATCATCAATCGTATATCTACCAGCAGAGCTATTAGCTTAGCAACCTTAGATGGAGAGGTATTGCCTAACTATATCAGTGGTTGCCGAGTAAAAAAATATTTAGAGCCATTGACTGAGGAATTAATGTCACGACTAATAATGGGTAAGAATAGGTGCATAGAGGAAGAAAGAATACGAGAGGAAGCTAGACAAGAAGCGCTAGAGCGAATCAGGAAACGAAAAGAGTTAATGAGAGAGAGAGACGAGAGATATCGACAAGGAGAGGAACTCATCCCAATGGCTAATTTTAGAGCCACTGAAAACCTAGGTCAGCAAATGACGCAACCTTATTTGAATTTGGGTGTTGGAACAAAAGAGTACCACTTGGTGGACGCTCTCATTGACACAGGAGCAGCTGTAAGCTATATTAAATATTCATTGACCCAGAAACTCAAAGAGGAATTACGCCCATCTAAGGCAAAGTTGATTGGAATAGGAGGAAAAGTTACTCAATGTATCAGCGAGATCACATTACCCCTACATCTCGAAAACAACACAATGGAACAAAAACTTTCAGTATGTCATGATCAAGACTTATTAGAAGAGCTCGTGTTAGGCCAAGATTGGATATATGAACATGAAGTGACTATCCAATTAGCTCTAGGATACATCTCGGCTAAGATAGGACATCGTGAGGTATTCAACATGTTAGATGAACGATCGATCAAAGTCACGTGTATGGACCCGAGAGATCACTCAAACGAGCACGATAATGAATGGATGTTCACTCACACTATGGAAACCCCTCCACCAAGTACTTCATGTGAGAAGGCACCAAATCTTGCTTTCACACAATCTTCTAAGCCAGCAAATCACATGATTAGTGTTCTATCCAATAAAAGCCTCAGTGAGGAACCAAGCACAAGAAGGACTAGTCAGCACGACTGTCAAAAACCTGCACACATTAGGGTTTACCCTATTCCTTACACTAGACAGGCTTGGATCAGAAAAGATCAAGTGATAGCGTATCTTCAACAACAGAACTGCTCTCGACATCGAAAACGACAACAGATAAGAATGCAAGCCGCGTTGGACACCCAGATCCACCAAGGATTACGAAAAAATGGATACCGAAGAAGCTAATAGCTGCACAGCCAACCCGAACACAAATATGGATTCCCAAGTCATGTGCCCAAGTAACAATCATAAAAAAGGATGAGTCAAGACATATGGAGAATCAGTATGATCTACAGGCAAAGCAACAAATGAAAACAAACACCTACAAGATAGAACAGGGTCCGAGATACGCAACACAAATCATTCAAGGAGTCAAGAAGCGGACAAACCTGAGGTACAACATGACAGACACTACATTTACCATGAATACTGGAGATACAGTCGGTCCCAGTGGAGTAAAGCAGATTTGGATGCCGACTGATGCAAGAGAACAAGGATTACGACCACCACATGCTAGAGAGATGACTCTCCTCCCAACCAAATGCCTCTATATATAGCTCTCTCCAGGGGACTACCTTCTTGGGCAGGTGGATACTAACCAGCCAAGTGTCAGCCATGTAACTACATGTGCGCCAAGTGTCCAGTGGATGCTTCTAGAAGGTTCTAGAGCTCTTTGGGCAAAATACTCTTCCCATGTACCTCATGGGGATTGAACCCAAGACCTCGTCCTTCACATCCTTGAGACTTAACCACTAAGCTAAGTGGTTCACTTGTTCACAAGAGCACAAGACCTCCTAGTAAGTCTAAACTCGAGATCTTTGGTCATACAGACGGATGACCAAACGGTGTCTGATTTCAGATCTGTCTGAACCGGCCAGACCCTTGGATCATAGACTTACTTTATTACATTCTTCCCCCCTTGGAAAATATTTTCGTCCTCGAAAATAGAGCTATATACATACTGTAGGCAACCCCCGAGCCTCATGTTCTAAAACTGGAAGAACATGGTCATGTTCTAGAACTGGAAGAACATGTCTCATCTCTGTGGTGGCATCCCTGCCCAAATGATTCAAAACACTATCCAGGTTTGCACTTTGATAAACGGGACAAAGTACAAACTAGTGAAGAATAATAAGGGTGGATCTAATGACATCCCTGGCTAATTCACAGTTTCTGGATGTGCGATCTAGGCACAAACATGTGAACTAGGTGGATTCAAATTACTAGTCCATTTCTAGGCATAACCGGTGCATGGGCTTAGTAATGAAAGTGGGATTCTTATCCCTCGCAAGACTTTGAGAATTCTTGATTCACTTGAATTTGTTTTGGAGAACTTGAAGTTTGGTTGTCCCATACATCTAACTTTAGATGTCTGTATGATGTTTACTTTTATCTAACAGTTACTTGATTTTTTCACTCGACTAGAGGACTACTTTGTCCTTATGAGTTTAAAAATCCTTTGTAAACTGTAGGAGAAAGTTTACCATTTCGGTGGAATCAACCCTACTAACTTCACCAATTCAAATTCAAAATGAAAATTGTCCAACTTAGGACTTTTTTCAAAGACTTTTAACTGAAAGTTCTTGGGAATTGTCAATCTGATGAGCAATTCCTAACTTCCCTATTCTAGAGTATACTGGACTCCAGGAAATCATTTATGCTATAACTTGAAGCAAACTCAAATGAATAAGTCCACTTAGACTTATCATCTTTTGAAGATTGAAAAGGTTCTTGTACATAACATCTATCTAGGATGTTCAAGTTAGTTATTTTATTCTAACCGGCTAACCCTGGTCTTTTGCAAAAGGAATCAGATACCATATCTGAGTCAATTTCAAAAGATTTGGAAAGCGGAAAGAAATAACTAAGACTCTGTACAACCAATTCAAACTTCGAATATACATAAACTTGCTATGAGTCAAAGACTAGATGACTCAGGACTTTTTACTTTTCAAAGATCTATTTCAATAGGGATTTGAAGCATTTACTTTATCTTTAAGAGAAATAAGCTGGATTCTCAAAAAGATTCAAAGAAAATCAAAAACATCATCCAACCACAAGATACTAGTGTGGTAACCAACATCAGTGTGTCGACCCACTGAGGTTACGCTGATGAGTTTTGTATTCAAATAATGCTTCACTTGAGACTAAGTTCAGGTCACATTCAATCTTTTTGACTCCGTGAATGCAATTCTTGTGCATTTCTTTGAGTCTAAAAGAGTGAATTTATCAAGTTACACTAGGAACTTGATACTTGACTTAGTCAATTGAATCTTTAGTTGAAAAGATCAACTCAAAGTAAAAGTCCAACTTCTTTCAGAAATTTATCAAATATTTCTGATCAATAACACTTAAGCTTGAAGTGTTCTAAGAAGATCTTGGAAGTTCCTTACTTCATATCTTCAATTTCCTTGATCTTGAAGTCATCTTGAAGTATCATAAGATACTTACTACTTTCATCCTTTACGAATTAAACTTTTCCTTGAAGTCTTAATTCCCTTGAGGATGAAACCTAACTTCAAAATCCAAACTAGGACTAAAAGATAATCATCATCCCACGGTCCGATGTCCCATTCCATCTTTCCTACATCAATCTGAGTATAAAATCTGGTGTCCCATACCACCCTATTTTATATTCACATTAATGTGTGGGTGATTCTTATCCTAAAGTCTAAACATCTCTTGATAGAGTACCTGAATTCTTTTACAAAAATTGGAAGTTTCAGGCATTACCTCTAACTAGATTTTCTAGGTTTTGATTCCTTCACATGATCGTCTCACAATCATGTGCTTTACCTTGGGAACTTGAAAACCTCTTAACAGAATATCAATTCTTCTTTACTGGGGTTTTCAAATGAAAACCAATAAGAATTCCAAGTTTCTTGAATTTCTCAAATTCAAGTTCAATTGGTTATTCTTGACCAATTTTGTAGCGACAAGAGTTTATGACTTCTTGTCTTTAGATTCCTTTCTATACTGGTGCTTTTAGGTACCTATCCCGGCCGGGGCTTTTTACAGGAATCTCTCTACTGCCTTAGTCTAAGCATCCGCTCATGCTTTTTGGATTTGTACCAAAATCCCTTTAAGGATAGGCAAACACTTATGTTTTACCTTCCACAGACTTAAGTACCGTATTCACGGTTGCAGACTACATACTTGGAATTACTTCACTCTGTTCAGACTTGGAACAACTTACTTTTTTTTCACAGTTTTCCATCGAATAAATGGAACTTGAGTGAATAATTCCCAAAAGGAATTTTATTGCCAATACTTGGGCAATCTACAAAGTAGTTCTAATCGTACATTACTTGGACAATCATGGCCAAGATTGATCAAGTCTGGTTGATCTTGCGATAAAAATAAAGACTTAGTCTTTATCTTTAAGATCTCTTTAACTATCTTTAAGCTTCTTTGCTTACCTGCAGGATTTTAGAGATCTTTCCCTTTACACAAGTCCAAGCATACACTTATGCCTCTCAGATTCCAAAGCTAAGAATCTTTGATATACCTTTAGGTTATATCACTTATTTGGACTTAAATACCAAAACTGGTGGTTAGGGATTTACTGGGAACTACTTACTATATAACTTTTCTTGAAAGATGCTAGTCTCACGTCTGGGGAGATTTTTCTTTCAAGAACTTTTTTATTCCTATCAAGTAATACTAGGCTATAATTTGAAGCAAATGATTCATCTTGGAATTTTTTGCTTTCCAGTCTAATGATTCATCTTGGAATCGTTTGTAAAAAGAATATTTGAAAGAACTTCTTTCAAATAATATCCAAAAAATTTACTGATTCAATTGTATTCATTTCTTGAGTATCAAACTAGAGACGAAATATCACATTTGCCAGTATGAAAGTTTAAGTTGAACTTCCATTTATGTGATATCGACTTCTATTCTCGAGTTTGATACAAGACTCATTATTATTGGTCAATCTTCAGATGTTACTAGAGTCCTTTAAACATATTTCACCAATCAAAATTATGTTTAAAGTCCAAGCATTTATTGATGATTGATCCAATAGTAATGTTATTGTGAACACAACTTTGAACTTTATAACTTGTTTAGGAGAAGTTCATGGATTCAAGATCCATTTCTTGGAACTTTCTATTCCTAAATGAAAAGTTCACACTTGCTTCAAGTCCTTAGGGACTTATATTATTTCCTAAAGACTGCTTAGCTAGTTGCATCATTTACCAGAGATGCAACTATAGAACCTAACATCCTTTTATTGATATCAAGGATCAATTGATGTTGAGGTTTAACCTTTGATTTCCATCACCCCTTAGGATGAAATCAAATGAAAATTTATAAAAGATTGGTACCTTTATATCTTGGCAAAACATTTATATCCTAAAGAGGTTTTGCCTGCATCATTCCTTTATGAATTTATATGTATTTTGGGAAGAGTTCATGAATCAATTAAGATCCTCTACTTGGAACATCTACCTTCCCAAAAAATAAATTCATCTTAAACATGGTAGGAGAATGATCTCACAAGAAATAGAAGGCTTGACTATTTCATATCTCAATTCCAAAAAGTCACTTACCGAGGTTTCATCATGAGATATAAATCTTGAAACCACAAGAAACTTCTTTAAAACTTTCGAAATATTCTAAATAGAAGAGTGCTCATGGAACTTGGAAATATAGTTGATTTTCTCATCCAACCTTGGGATGCTTGAGAAGTTACATAAAGTATGTAACTAATCAAGTAAAGCTTATCCGCATGACTTTCTAAGTACATCCAGGACTTAGGGTCATCATACATCACAAAAGAGTTTGCAAGTAATTAAATTTTCTTGGTTATCAAGAAAATTTATTACTTAACTTTCTCCTAGTGCTTACTTATACCTAGCAAGACATCTATCATACTTAATTATCATTAAGTATTTATGTTTGATAGTAGAGTATCGACTTGGGAAGAAATTGACTAATTACTTGAGTTGCAAACTAGAACTAGTATGTCTTTGCAACTAACTAGTCCTTGGTCTTCCCTAATGTCAAACTGCGAGCTTTACAAAGTAAGCTAAATACTAAGAGAGTACATTTTCATATCTACTTGCAAACAACATTCCATTCTTCCATGCAAATGCATGTATCTACATGCAAAAGCATATGTTCACATGCGTATGCATGCATGTTCTTTGCATGCTCAAAAAATAATACAATAATCATGCATAAACTTGATGCACGATTTTTTCCTTGTACTAAGAATGTATATCATGCAATCCTGATGCATGAATATCCTTTCCTTTGTCCTAATGCACTATGATATAAAAACATACCCTTGAAGTGCAATAGAAAACTTACTCAATGGAAAGGAAATATGTATTTAAACTACCAAAATACATTCTTTGATGCACAAGGATCTTTTTGAAATCAAGTCTTTCCTTAATGCAAACTAATGCTTGGAATGAAAAATGGATTAATTCATTATTCTAATCTAGACTTAATCAATTGAAATCTTGGCTATTTCAATGTGCATCTATGATTAAGTGTAGAATAATGAAAACAAGATAAATCAAGCATTAAGGCCAAGCAGAAACTGGAAAATACTTAGCTTTGATCAAAGCTTCGTCCATCCCTTGATCCTTTGGAAGAGTGATTCATCCTCTTGATCCTTGCGAGGAGCTATTCACCATTCTTGGAGCTTCCTCATCAAGAAATAGTCTTGGATGACTTGGTCCGTCGTGGTCGACTAACTTCGGCCTCCGGATCTTCACTTCACAGCTCCAATTCCTTCAAGCTTTGCTCAATCTTTGATTCTTCTTGGATGGATGAGAGTTGGGCTTGCACTTCAGCTCTGCTTACTGCTTTAGGAACTCTGCTCTGCACTACAGAACAAGCAAATCCGGCTGGGTGCGTGGCTACGTGAGCCTCCTCCCAAAGAACCCATTTGAGTTCGATCCCTAGCAGATGCAGCGGGCACAGAAAGCGACGTTCTGTTTTGTTCCTTTCGGAAATCTTCTGCAACGCTCGGTTACAACACAAGATGAATCTCTGCAGATGTTTGGAGCGTGAACGCCCGTCGACGTGATGGATAGGCGGCAATCCTCTAGTTGGGGGGTTGGGGGTTCGAATCCCCTATGCTTCACCAGAGAATATCACTTTTTAGATCTATAAATTAAGATCTACTTCAGCGCCGGCTCTGATCAATTTGCTGTGCTGCGGGTATAATCCCACGCGGTCGATGTGCTCTTGTGGTTAGAGCACCACGCTCCAAACGGAGGGGCGGGAGTTCGAATCCGGGCTGCCGCCATGCTTCCTCATCACCTTTTTTGACTTGCGCTGAGGAGGCTTTCATCCGCAAAATAGAGATTTATCAGTGGATCCGCCGAGACAGAAGCATACGACGTCGCTTGCTGAGTTGGATAAGACGTAGAACTCTTTAATGGATGGTTGCGGGTTCGAGTCTCACAGGCCGTCCCTCTATTACCCCACCAATATGAGTCCTTCTACTCATTTTGCAACCTCTATCTCGAGGTAGATCAGCCAAACGAATTTGGGACCACCTTCTGCACACCCGCAAGCGGCAAGAATGATTGCCTACAAAATTTAAATGACGAACGAGAGTGGATGATTGGTGAAATAAAGATCTACATATAGAGAGCATGAAGATGGTGAAATCTTTCAAGGTCTCCATGGAAGCATGAGGAAGATGATGAGCCTAGCAAGGTCACCATGAAAGCTTGCCTAGAGCTCTGATACCAATGCAAGAGAACAAGGATTACGACCACCACATGCTAGAGAGATGACTCTCCTCCCAACCAAATGCCTCTATATATAGCTCTCTCCAGGGGACTACCTTCTTGGGCAGGTGGATACTAACCAGCCAAGTGTCAGCCATGTAACTACATGTGCGCCAAGTGTCCAGTGGATGCTTCTAGAAGGTTCTAGAGCTCTTTGGGCAAATACTCTTCCCATGTACCTCATGGGGATTGAACCCAAGACCTCGTCCTTCACATCCTTGAGACTTAACCACTAAGCTAAGTGGTTCACTTGTTCACAAGAGCACAAGACCTCCTAGTAAGTCTAAACTCGAGATCTTTGGTCATACACACGGATGACCAAACGGTGTCCGATTTCAGATCTGTCTGAACCGGCCAGACCCTTGGATCATAGACTTACTTTATTACAACTAACAAGACAATCTGTATGCCTCAATCAAGTAATTCGAGTTGCACACATTTGGAGTCACAAGAATCCAAAGTATGCATAATAGGGCCACATTACAAGGCCAAGCATTCGGCATATTCTTCTTCTACTTCTGGATAGTGAAGCACATTTCCCTCTTGAGGGATAGGAAAGCACTTGTAAAATAATACAAAAAGAATAACTAATGATTCAATAACCGCTTCGACTATGAACTAACTTCGCTGTTTTCTTTCAGACACAAACATAAAAACAATATAAATAAGAAAAAAATCCCAGGTATTACCTTTCTCACACCCACGGAGAGATATGACACAGGTCACTCGGAGAGTTACCAACGTCATGAAGGATAAATGAAGGATGATTCTTGATGCCAGATGGCCACTAATTACTAATGTATATTGAGTGCAGATGACATCCTCTAATTCTGAGGCTACGCAAGAGGAAGAGGTCCTGCTTCTTCCCTTGGAATCAATCACGAAGGCTAGGGGTCATTGGTTTCTTGATTATCAACCAGTGTCCGAGCTTCTTTTTATGGCAACCAGTAAGATCATGGATAGGGATCATTACTTTCCTAACATGTCTCAAGATTTCAAGACTATCATACAAGGACTGCCGCGCATGACAGATGTCTGGACACAAGCAGGAATTGATGCATTCCTGAGACTTCCAATATACCTGCCTGATTTTCAGAGATGTACACAAGTGATGAATACACTACAGTCTGCATTAGATAAGCCATCAATACCGGAAGCACGAGTGCTGGAGAAAGTTGGTACATGGAAAACAATTAGATTCACTCATGAGCTAATCAACAGAGCATTTGGATGGAATCAAGATGGTCTTACTAATGTCAAGGATGAATGTCATGATCTCAAAAAGAGAACGTTTTTGGAAATCAACAGAACAGATATTGAAGACTCGGTTCGCTTAGTGCACCAACATTTTTGTTTCCCTAGTATGCATAGATATACAGCACCCCAGAAAATGGTAGTGCAATTACTCTCACATGCTATGAGGCAAGTCGAAAATAAAGTAAATATGAGGACCGCCTATTCGAAGCAAAGAAGAAGTGGGGTCAGAAAAAGTTCTTGAATGGAAGTTCGGCATTGACACTGCTAATTTATGAGGCACTTGAAATGGAAGAGTGCTTAAGCTTAATGCCAACTTCAACGAAAATTGCAAAATATGCAAAGTCTGCAACGGTTCCAAAGAAAAAGAAAACAGTCATCTCCATTGAAGAAGTGGGAACCAGTTCAAAGAAACCTATGAGAGGAACTAAATGCATTAGAGAAGAAGAAGCTCAAGAGACGCCACAATCGAAGAGGACCCATCATTGCCAAAGATTCCTATGACGCAGCAACCAATCACAAAAAGAGACCTCTCTGCAGCCCTGGAAGAGACACACATGTATATGCAGGGTCAAGTAAATTTAAATGTTCAAGTCCATCAATACCGACAGGCAAGCCAAGACAAGCAACAAAAGAATAAAGAACAGACCCCAGAACGAGCTTCCAGATATAAAGAACTGGGCTTGGAAGATTCAAGCTCTAATGAGGAATCTAGCCCTGAGAAAGACACATTAGACACTGACATAAGAACAGACATGAACAATGAGGAATGGACAGAGATAAACCAGGTCGAAGTTACACCCGACAATCAACAGTCAAAGGAAAGGAACCAAGAAGCACCCACTGAACGAGTACATATTATTCAATTGAACGATTAGTCCAAGATCAGCATCAAAGAAGCTCCAATCACAAATAAAGATGTAGTGCACCCTGTAAAAGAAGAAATACAAACATGCAGGGATGAAGAAGAAAGATTCACGCAAAATCAAGAAGAAGTTGTGATTGAAGTACCTGACGCTACGCCACAAGGCAAAAGTGACCACACGGAGGCTGAGCCACAGATACAACTCCATATTCGGCAACCCCATGATACTACGTTACATGTGGCACAGGGGAAAGATGTTACCACTAGTGAAGACCCTAACATCCCCACCACATGGCTGAATGTTGATGTTACTCAATTAAAACCTGTAGTCAAGCAAATGATACAAACGGCCATGGTTACACAACAACAAATGATGGAAACGGATGCAAATTACGACAAGGCCAGGCGGGAAAGGAATCAATTTCAAGTAATGGGTGAGCAATTGTTCGCACAGCTCATCTAGGCCCAGCAACAGATTTCAGCCAAGGAAACGGGGATAATAGCAGTCAAAGAACAATGTAGTACATTGATGAAACAACATCATCAGCTCCAGACACAACTGATAGATTTACAAAGACAACATGAAGCTAGTGAGGCAGACAAAGAGAGGATGAAAGCTCGAAGCAACCTGCTCGAAACACAACTAAAAGTATATATGGAGGAAAATGATAACCTACGTAGCAGAAATAAAGAATTGATGAAGGCATTACTATATGACCAGCCTATAGAAAAACAAGAGACATCAGCTACTGACCAGAAGGAACTAAGAGATCACATTGAGAAATATGCAGATCTGCTGAAACAAGAGCAAGCCTGAACAGAAGAATGGGAAAGAAGGTACATCAATGAAACAAATGAACTTAAAACACAACTGCAAAATGTGAACGCCAAACTTGTAAAGAGTTACAGCGAAAATGTAGACCAAGTAGCAGAGATTGGTAACGAATTGCTTGCAGCCAAAGAAGCACTCCGGGCAGTGATGCAAGAAATTAAAGAGAAGACTGAACGCCTTGCCGAATTAGAAAATAAAGCAGCACCCAAAGTATCCATCGGGACACCAATAGAGCCAAGACAAGAGAATCCTACTGACGAGGTAGAGGTACGTCCTCTATCTCCCCCGATTTATAATTCTCCAATAACAAAGCAGATGGCGGAACCATGTGATGATCATCCAATGCCATATACTACAGAAATAGGTCAGAAGGAACAGGCAATATTGGTGTCCCGATTGACAGAAAATTTTGAAAATGAAGTGATCAAAGTAATGAAGGAAGCAAAAATAAAAAGGAAAAGACTTGGACACAATAATGAAGCCTTGCAACATTCCATATGGACTAATGAAAGAGAAAACAAGGCAATACATAAAGAAGATCACACAGAAAGCTCCTGATGAGCAGCTCCAATTCAAAGATAATACATTCAATTACACTCAAGAGGAATTTGAAGCTGCACAACCTGTTTGGAGAAGAAAATTTTTGAAGAAAAATCCTACTTTGTGGGTACACTCGCAAGCAGCACCATATCTATTGCAGGTAAATCCTTCATTTTGCCCAACACCCCGTCGCAGAGAAGCAAGAAAATTTTTGGACATGCAAAAGAATGGAGTGATCAATGAACAGTGGCTGAACTATCCGCTACTTCCAAGTCCACCACATAATTATCTACCTACGGACGATTACATGGTAAAAACCATCGAATTTTGGCTACACTGTTACGCCACAGTCCCCGATTTAACCATCAGAATGACAAATAAAATCCTAAGTATGATTCTTACAGT
Organism: Ceratopteris richardii; assembly: GCA_020310875.1. NCBI lineage: Eukaryota > Viridiplantae > Streptophyta > Polypodiopsida > Polypodiales > Pteridaceae > Ceratopteris > Ceratopteris richardii. Next base: position 336,249 of record MU260133.1, on the reverse strand, counting down.
TTTGAAGGTGTTCAAGCATGCGGCGTATACATTTTTAAATTTCATTGGCATTAATCAAGGAACAAATATCCTCATTTTTTATCTGTCTGTTATGGCTAGCCGACCCACAATAATGGCATATTATTCTAGGCTTATGTTTTTACCAAGTACATATATGCAAACATTCGAAGAAGCTTTCTTCATGGGATTTTTTGAAATTGATTCAGAGATTTTCTTAAAAATATCGTCCAACTTGAATGCCAGATTAGTGGCATATGAATTAAGCTTCTTTGCTCATCACAGACAGCCACCACATGATGGTGTAAAAGCAGAACAATGGAAGCAACTTATGATATGTGAAGCTAATTTGCTAAATGAAACAGAGCAAAAAGTTTACCGAACATACTCCCGTCGACTTCCAAAGCCTGTCAAGGATGACAAAGTTCAGGAGGGGGACAATGTTGAGGGAGAGTCCAGCAAAAAGAAGAAAAGAAAAAGACAAAGAAAGAAGCTTCACTAAAAGATCATATTTGAAGATATATCTCTGCAAGAAGCCCCGCAGGGGTGCAACACCCATCTCTGCACAGAGCCCCGCACGGGCACACACATCAAGGAACAACACATAGGAGGGAAGGACGGACCAGGGCCAGGAAGTATCCATGAAGAAGTGCAAGAAGATATTCGGCAGGTCCTGATCCTTAAGGAGGTCCTTCAACATCTGGGTCTTTGGAAGGTCCAGATCGAAGGCTGAAGGACCACATCTTCATACCTTCCACTGGTGGCGTGCGTGACAGCCCGACTTAACACAGCAACCCAGATTTAAAGAGGTTATTGGTGAACTAGACTACAAATCTCAGGTAGTCTAACTCCACGGGTTGCATACGGAGAAAAGAGAAAAAGAGGCCATGACCAATACAACAGGTCCCGAGTTATGATCTATTCCTTGCCCACTGGTAAAATGACATCATTACAACTTCCATGGAGGCAGGCAGTGATCGACTATGGGCATAGCACGACAGACACGAAGCAAAGCCTATCAAGGGACGACAGAGACAAAGAGGGGGAGAGTGTTGCAGAGCTAAGAAGAGCAAAAGGCAGAGAAAAAGAAGGGCCCCAAAATTTTTCCGATTTGGACACTCTATTTTTGTAACATAACCATTCTTGTAACATATTTCTCGTTGTAAATGCACTAGAGGAGTCCTCTAGATGCATACCCATGGAGATTAGTAGCTTATCCATGTAAATTAGTAGGAAATTAATCTTTTAGTGAATAAAGTGCCGGTCTCTTGTGTGAAAGGACCATTTTTAGGGCACATGTATATAAGTCAATTTGTGACTCTTTGTAAGAACTTTTTGCCATTGTGAGAATCAGGAGCACAGATATTCGAATTTGTGTCTTCTCCTCTCTGTATCTTCTTCTTTGTGAGCTTGTGTGCATGTGTGTTGCTTGAAAAGAGTGTTAGGAAGTGTTGTCTATCCATGAAAGTATTTGTTTACTGTGGTTAAGGTGTGTGTGAAGTGTAGGAAGTGCTGAAGTGTAGGAAGGTCATTCCCGCGACTCAGTATTTTGCTCATAACTTGAAGTAGAAGTGTCAGAAGTGAGTGAAAATACAACCATTGGATGCGTCTTCTCGAGAGCTTCGAAACGCATATTTGCTATATTCGGAGTTTGGAGTTGAGAGAAAAGCTCAATTTACTGTTGGCTGCTTCTCTAAGTATCACGACACCATAACTGACAGTTGAAACTTGTTTGGAATAGGTTTGGACTTGTGTGCACTCTTAGGAAAGCTCATTTGCATTGATTATCACTTGAATGCATGTCTTCCTACACTCGGCTAGGTTTTGATACTCCTTGGATTGATAAATAAAGCGTGAATCCCCACTATATGCACTTGAGGGGGATCGAGGTATAGTCTCTTTCTCCACAAGTCCCTAGGTTGGTGCTTAGGTACACACAGTTTGTTCTATATTTAGAGGATTTCACGGTTTATTGTCTACATTGAGTATGGTCAAGCTTATATAGCTTGGCACTTTCACTAGTATTTCATGTTATTACTCCATAGAGGATACATCATATGGACTAAGGTCATTTGGACGATATTGGCATCATGGCAGTGATAGTTTAAAAACTAGGCGTATATGGTAGATGGTAAGCACCAACCAAATGGTTTCCCACCTTGATCTTTTATGAGACTTCTTTAAGGGAATGATACGTGAAACAACACATAGAGATGATCATGTACAATTTATACATGAGGTTCGTGAGATGCCTAGAGTGTTTATATAGCTCTATTTTTTAGGATGAAAATGTTTTCCAAGGGGGGAAGAACGTTATACTTATTTTATGACATGAGTATCTGACAGGTTCAGATGGATCTAAGATCGTACATCATTTGGTCATTCAAGTGCAAGGCATATATCTTGAGAGTACACTTAAGTGAAGGTGCTTATGCTCTCCAAACAAGAAAACGTGTTTGGCCTAGTGGTTAAGTCATAAGGATGGGAAGGAAAAGGTCTTGGGTTCAAGTCCTACAAGATTTATGCGAGATTTTTTTGCTCCAAGAGCTCTAGAGCCTCTAGAAGCATCCACTTGAATTAACTCTAGTTAACTCAGAAACTTGGCACACGTAGTTACATGATGGACACTTGGATGGTTAGTATCCACCTACCATAGTAGGTAGTCCCTTGGAGAGAGCTATATATAGAGGCATATGTTGGGAGGAAAAAGATACTCATCTCTCTATGTCGTTATCCTAATGCTTCATCATAATTCAATTCACAATCAATAAATACCCAATTCAACCATTGAAGACAATGCAAGGCTATATTTCACCTCCATGGATCTATAACAATGCAATGATTAGTGCCACTTTGGAGGATTGATACTTTTTTCAGTGTGATAAGCACAATTGGAAGTTGTTGAAGTCTTTTCTTTATAGTGAAAAAAAGCTGTATATAATTATTTTTTAGTTTTTGATGTGAATTTAACTTCCCCAATTTCTAATGCTACATCATTAGACATAAAATGACTTCCATTGTACCTAAGAGTGCTCATAAACCTCTCATTTTAAATGTGCGCACATTGGACAATATGAGAAGTCTAAAAACAAATAGTAGAGAGGATGAGAGCTTTCCAATCTTGTTTCACACAGTATAAGGATTCTTTGGCCACAAAACATTACGATAGATTTCTACTTGGTAAGAGCTTCCTCATCATCAAAATGAGCATCTAGAGATCACAATTTTCGTTTGTGGAGAACTCATGTTTGTTTTTTAAGTTTCTTTTGTGTGAAAAAGAAATTATTAAGGGCTAAACAATCATAATCCACAAAAAGTAACAACAACAATAGTAAATAGCTGCTTAAGAAGGATAAACAAAGAAATCATGATTTCTTTGTACATGGATAATTGTCAGTTTGAGAAATCGTAATTTCCCACCTTGGAAAATTATGATTGAAAAAATGTTATTTCCTTTTTCAAAGAAAATGTGATCCCTTGATAGATCACACTTTGAGAAATTATGATCTCCCATACTAGGAATTATATATTGAAAAATCACAATTTTCCATACATTTATGAAATCATGTTGTAGAGATACAACAACTTCTCATCCCCACAAAAAGTCACAATTTTACAAGGAAAGTGTTTTTTGGGATTTTTTTGTACTTTCGCACATTTGGACTTAGCTCTTCATTTTTGTTGGGAATTGAACTCACAACTTCCCAATTAGTAGTATGATGGGCTAACCAATTTGCTCCAAAAGCCATGGTTGAGTATTACTTCCTATTCCTCTCTCTTAAGATGTGGTTCATCCACCTCCTACTAGAATTATGTGACATTCTTTCCCCCATAGATTGAGCATAGTCCTCAATGCTCACTTATGGGCCCTCTGTCTAGCTTGGTAAGCCCCTTCCCAGCGAATTTGAGGCTAGTGGAGGTGCTCAACCTTGGGAAGGGCTTACCAAGCTAGATAGATCGCTCATAAGTGAGCATTGAGGACTATGCTCAATCTTTGGGGTAAAGAATGTCACAACCTCCCAACTAGGAGCATGATGGGTTAACCACTTTCCCCCAAAGCCATGGTTAAGTATAAGTTCCTAATCCTCTCTCTTAAAGTGTGGTTCATCGACCTCTTGCTAGGATTATGTGACATTCTTCCCCCCATATATTGAGCATAGTCCTGAATGCTCACTTATGGACCCTCTATCTAGTCTTGTAAGATCTTTCCCAAGGTCGATCACCTCCACTAGCCCCAAATACCAGTGCGTGGACCTATTTTGGGCCTATCCAACCACCCTTTGGTGCCCAAATCCCCATGCACCTTCATCTATGGCTAGTTTAAGACTCATCCATGGTCCAAATCTTCTAAAAGTGCCCATGATTGAGGCTCCTTACCTCCATGTTGCCAAAGTTCCTCGACTAGACTCTAATACCAATGTTGGGGATCGAACTCACAACCTCCCAAATATAAGTATGATGGGCTAACCACTTTGCCCCAAAAGCCATGGTTGAATATAAGTCCCTAATTCTCTCTCTTACGGTGTGGTTCATCCACCTCCTGGTAGGATTATGTGACAATTTTCAATAGGACTATAGAAAGAGTTCCATGGTTGGAGTGTCGTGGAAAAGAAAACTATCATTTTTAGGGGTGATTGAGAGGCTTGAGTGTGCTTCGGAATTTGAAAAATATCCAAATAATGAAGCTTGGGGCTCTAGGTATTCAGTAAGAGGTTTCCCAAGTTGATTGGTGCAATTTAGTATATAGTTAATTTTTAAAATAGTTGGGACTCTAAAGAAGCTCAAAAATGAAAACCTCTCTAAAACTTGGACCAAAGGTAGAACGCCTATAAAACATCATATGCAATTGAGATTTTCTTGAGTACTAGGATCAAAGTTAAATCATGGTCACATATCTTGAGAGGAAAATATGACCCAGAAATCAATCAAAACCTTAGAGTTTAAAGACTCTACCAAGTCAAATAGCACTCTAATGGCCACTTTTGGTGATCTCTAGACACCTCCTAGGAGTGAGGATTTCTTGAAAAATACCAAAGGTGAGTATAATGGCACCTTGGTATACCTATAGACAAACGCTCTCCTTGAGCCATCATGTATGTTGGTGATCTAAATTGCAATGGACTACCAATGGCGCCATTCACTACATAAATCCTAGTATAATGAAATTAATTGGAGGACATTATTTGGAAAAGCATTCCACTATGCATAAAATCAATGATCCAGTAAAATTGATCCATGAGAATTTGGATCAAGAGATGCTAATGAGGATTTGGTAACTAATCTAAAAGTTGAATTGGTTCTATCTTGCCGCTTGAGTGCAAACAAGAAAATATAGGGCTTAAAGTTCACCGATATATCCATTTGGTTGAAGGACCAAGCTTTTCACTATGGGTTTCATGCCTATAGAAGGGAGATTACATTCAAACACAATAATCCATGAAATGAAGGACCCTAAACATAAAATTATTATTCTCATATGTAGACAACAACATATAAGAGCATTAGAAATTGATCAAAACAAATTTTAAAAAATGTGCATATCTCAATCCCATTTTCCCTTTGCAAAGGCAAGAAAATGAAGACAAAGAAAAAGTTGGTAAAAGTGATTCACATAGAAAAAAAAACTCATTGGATGGTTATGATTATTGTTTCCTCAATCCATCATAATATCTTAAGAAATGGATGCTCAAGAGGAGCTCAAATCTAACATCATTCTAGACTATTAGGTAGAAGAACTCCTAAGCATCCTAATAAAGAAAGAAAAAACACATTGCCTCTACCAAGACCACAAACATATGGATGAAGGCTATCACATCCACAAGTTTCCAAATGTATAGAAAAACATTATGATGAAGCTACTAATCCATGTTATCATGCATTAGAATTCAAGCAAGTCTTGGACATTGAATAAGTTAATGATTTCTTATGCAACCTTATAGGAATTATTTCATTAATTTGAACCATCTCTTATATGAATTCATCGATGAGTTCCCAAAGAAAGGATTTGGACATGCTTTGATTCATAGCTTCAAGTAGTCAAGTACGAAGAGGATAATACTTGTCACAAGAAGATTCAAGTATTATATAGATAGATGTCTAAGAAAGGAACCTCCTTTTGAGGAGAAAGTGATGTCTTTATTCCTAGATGGATTGATAAGTGCAGAGTTGAGATCACTCATCTGCATAAAATCTTTAATTAATGGGGGTAGTACATGGCTGGGCAAAAAGAGATCATGCATCTCCATGTACCTTCAGATGAGATTTGATGTCATCTCTTGACCTCGAAGTACGTGCAAAACCATCTCCAAAAATAGGAGGGCTCCTTGGATGATGAGCAAAAATAGGCAACTTGTAGTGGACTTTCTAGATTATATTCTGATCTATAATATATTAGAATAGGAACACTTGGAACACTTGAGGAAAGTATTCCAAGTGTTGAGGGAAAATTCACTCTTTGCCAAGGAGTCAGAGTGTGATTTTTTCAAAATAGAGGTCAGATACCTTGGGCATATAGTCTCCCAAGATGGAATCAAGATGGATCCTGAGAAATTACAGGCTATTATGAAATGGCCACATCCTAGGAACCTAGAAGAGTTGTAGATCGTCCTAGGTTTACCATGATTCTATCGAAGATTCATTAAGAATTATGCCAGAATTGTTATCATGGTGAAAAAACAACTTAAAGGGAAAGGAAAAGCCTTTCATTGGAGAGACAAACAAAAGCAAGGTATGGAGAAGTTGAAGGTAGCAATTGCCACGGCTCCACTTTTTCACATAGCAGATCCCAATAAACCCTTTGTGGTTGAAAGTAATGTGAGTGATTTTGCTATTAGAGTGGTTTTAGTTCAGGATGGTTAATCAATGGATTTTGAGAGCAAGAAAATAGAACTCGGTCATAAAAATTACTCCACCTATGAGAAGGATTTATATGCAATTGTCCATGCTTTGAAGAAGTGGCATCATTATTTATATGGTGCCAAATTCACGATAGTGTTTGATCAAGAGAGCATTAAGTGGATCTCTAATCAAACAGACCTTAAAGGTCATAAGGCTTGATGGGCAAAGACCCTTCAATGATTTGATTATGAGCTTAGGTATAGGAAGGGAAAGTTTAATGTAGTGGCTTACTCGCTTAGCCGTATGTCTATGCTTAACGGACTGAGTTTTACTCAGATCACTAATGAGCTACTTGATTCTATTAGAGGGAAATGTAGGCTTGATCTTGCATATTCCAAGATTTGGGAAGCCATTGAGAAAGGGGATCATTATATGTGGGTTTCCAATGAAGATGGAGTATCGATGGGTACTCAAGAAGGATTAAAGTGGAAGAATTATAATATCCATGATGGATATCTATTATATAAGGGTAAGGTGTTTTTCCCTTGAGACCTTGAGAGGAGACAACACATTTTGTATGTGTCATGACACACCGAGTGCAGGGAAACCAGGAGTTAACAAGACTTATGATCTTATTAAGAGGTAGTTTTACTAGCCTGGACTTCATAAGGATGTCCTATAGTATGTGCTTAAGTGGCATTAAATGCCACGTCAATAAAGCTGAAAGATTGAGGATTGGAGGACTACTTTGGATATTCCCAATGGGAAGTGGGAGATTATTTCCATGGATTCCATAGTAGGATTACCTAAGACACAGAGAGGGTAGGACTCAGTCTGGGTAATTATGGATAGGTTAATCACAATGGCTAGGTTTATTCCAACACATAGTATAGTGAAGGCACTTGAGTTGGCTAGGTTATTTGTAGAAAACCTATACCAATTATATGGTCTTCCTTTAGACATAGTTTCATATTGGGATAGGAAGTTTACTAGCCACTTTTGGAGAGCAGTCTTCAAAAGGTTGGATACAAAAGTAGCATGAGTACAACCGAGCACTCATAGTTGGATGGGCAAACAGAGAGGGTTAACCAAATCCTAGAGGATATGCTTCAAGCATATGTGAATGAAAAGCAAACTAATTGGGAAGATTACTTACCTATATTAGAGCTTGCATATAATAGTGCCAAGCACTCTTCCATTGGGCATAGTCCATTTATGCTTATGTATGGGTTTTAGCCAAGATCTCGTTATGTAGTAGGACTGCAAAATGAGAAGGTCCAAGCTACAAAGGACTTCTTCGAAGCGATGAACAATATGCTTAGGCTTGCTAAGGACAACATTAGGAGAGCTCACGATAGGGCTAGAGCCTATGCTAACCCTCAAAGGAGAGACACTAACTTTGAGGTAGGAGAGAAATTCTATCTTAGAGTTCCATTTAGGTCTGAAACCATGAATACAAGACCCTACCAAAACTATCTCCTCGATATTGTGGACCATTCCCAATACTTAAGAGAATAGGAAAGATGATTTACCAGATCCAACTTCTAGAGGATAACCAGATCCATCTAGTATTTCATGTTAGCTAGTTGAAGAAAAGGCTAGGTTAACCTGACAACCTCATTCCATATAGTGAGGTAGTAGAGCCTATCTTTTTTTGATATGTTCCACATGAGCGTGAGAGCATACTACACACTTGAGAGAAATGGACAAGGAGTCACTTATATAAAGAGTGTCTAGTAAAATGGAAAGATAGTTTAGAAGATAGCGCTACATGGGAGTGGGTTAGCACCCCGCAGAGATGGTTCCCGTATTTAGATTGCCTTCCCAAGAGTATTCTTAAGGGGAGGGATATGGGGAAACAACACAAAGGTTACCATGTACACTGGGTACATGGGGACTTAGTGAAAGTACTCTTCCATTACTTCTCTCTTTCTTAGAGGAACTTCCAATACCATTTTTGAGGACAAAAATGGAGTTAAGGGGAAAGAAATGTTACATTGGAGTAACTTTGGGAGAGAAGTGTGAACCACCTCTTAGACCTATTTAGATGGGCTCACACATGATTGCCATGTGGCACCCATGTGTAAATCCATGTGGGGACTCCTTAGGTTATAACTAGAGAGAGTGAGTGAACTAATGGGGGTAGTGCATGGCTGGATGGAAAGAGATCACACATCTCCATGTACCTTAAGATAAGCTTTGACTTCATCTCCTGACCTCGAAGTACGTGCATAGCCATCACAAAAAATAGGAGCGCTCCTCAGAGGAATATACTACATTGGGATAAGAGAATAAGTAACACTACAAGAAGCTTACAAAAGACAAAAAGATAGTGAATCTCTCAATCAAACACTTAGAGAATAAACAACACAAATGGAGTAAGAGTTCTTAGAGGAGACATGTAGCCCCTTGCAAGTTCAGTTCTAGTAGATCCCAAGCATGAAGAGTTGGAGATTATCTTAAAAGCATCTAAGGCAAGATTGATTGTTGGATCATCTTGAGAAACATGAAAGTTAGCCAAGAGTAGATCTAGAACAAGAACAATCATATGTATATGAAAATGGTAAAGGATGCTTAAGGATTGCTAGAAAAGTGACTAGTTCTATGCAAAATACATGGATTCTAGAACCTTGGTTTTAGGAATTCAATCATAAGAAGATACCTAAAAATGAACCTAATTTGAGATTAGGTAAAGATAACAAACATAAGAATTAGTATTTAAAGGACCTTGATTGGGGAGTGAGCCACATGAAGAGATGATATCATTCATACCCAAAGTAGATGATTGTAAGCCTCAATACAATGGTCAAGCTCTTTTTATGTACGACTTGAGCTTGTGAATGGAATAGGTCTTGCAAGTTTTTGATAATGTGAAAGAGTAAAAAAATGAGCCTCAACTACTCTAACATGTTTAGCTCTATCATTTTCTCTCCATGGCAAGTTGATAGAGTGTGCTTCTTAAAGAGGAGAGTGAAGTTTCCAAACAGACTGCATTTTTAGTGTATAGCATGGTAGAAAAGGACCAAGATATTCATGCAAACCTTGAAAAGAAGGGTCTCCTTTAAGGGCCACATTTTTTTGTGGTACATTTTTCCACATTATATTAGAGAGAAGCTCTTTTCACAAAAGGTAACACAACCATCAAGAAATGTAGTTATGTAGAACATTTTGATTGATAAATATCTAGAGAGTGGATTGAGTTGAGAGGCACTTAATTTTTGTTGAACAAATACATGAGGAGGGTATATTTTTTGATATTTTCTGATATTTTCACCTTTATGCTAAGGATCAAGCTTTGTGGTGGGAAATTACAAGCAAGTTTAAGTTAGGAGCTACATGATGAGATTGAGATAATGGGATTATTCATTGTTCATATAAATGTATACAACATTTTGGTGGGTATGTATATCAAATGTGGTTTGCTTGAATTAGTACATGACGTTCTTTTTATAGAATTTCAACCAAAGATGAAAAATCATAGAAAACCTTGTTATTTTAAACAATTATATGTTGTTCAAGCAATTAAGTTGTCTGATCAAATGCAAGGTGAGGGTGACTTCTTGAAAAATGTCACTCTTGTTTGTATTTTGAGAGCTTATAGCACCACCGAAGAAACTAATAAAGGTGATCAATTACATGGTTATGTTCTAAGGCATTATGTGATAGATCGAGGAGATATTTGGTGCTTCATGATATCCTTATAGACATCTATGTCAAGTTTGGGCTATGTGAAGCCACCTTGTGGGTTGAGAATCCTAACCATTGTACTTTCCCGACACTTGAGTGAATGATTTATATAGACGTTTGTGTAGGAACTAGTGCAAGACCAAGAAAAAGGCTTTTGGTATTCTAAGAAATTTCGTTGTCAATAAAAGGCAAGAATGATATCAAGGTTGATCTAGAAAAAAGGGAATAAATACTACAAGTTAATGGTGGTACTATTGTAGGGAAAGTTGATTTTGGCTACAAAATGTTTGAGAAGTCTATTCCAATATAATAATGATGTGAAAGGAGCCCATGGGTACAAGGGTGTTGAAACAAGACACAATCTGACAAGGGCACCCCATAAGACTAATTATGACCTTTGTAAGGTAGCTTGTATTGGAGCATGGAATCCTTCTTATGTTTTCTTCACTATTGAAAGGTTGGACATGGAGGTTATCATCATAGAACTAAAACCAACAAGAATATTTATAGGATTGGTAAGATGGGTGATGAATGTCACACAAATATTGCAATATTTGATTCTACTAACAATGATATAAATTTGATGTATGGGTTTGCCCATTATGTTTTTGTGAATGAAAATATATCATGGGAGTAATATTTTAGAATTGGACTTCTGGAAGTGCTTGGAGGATATCAACTTGATGTTTATAAATGCATCTTCAAAGTTTGAACATGGTAGCTTCTAGACATTTTACGAGAAGGCAAAGTTATACGTAAAATTGAAGTAAATTTGGGCTAGAGAAGTTTATACATTATGGATGCTTCCAGAATCTTAGGAAAAAGCAAAGCTCTATGTAAAATTGAAGTTAAATAGGGTTGGAGAGGTTCTAACTAGTGTCATCTTTGAAGAGAATTTTCCTCACTTTTTTTTAAGCTTTTGGTTTAGGATGACCTTATACAATCCTAATCTTTTGAGTATGTCTCTCATATGATGTTGATATATAATTCTTCAAGAGTATAACTTCATGGTCCCCCCAAAAAAAGAGAAGACAAATAAAACAAAAAAGAAAAAAAAAAGAAAAAAATGGATAAACATATCATGTAGGGAGATGAAAGAGGGTCAAGTTGACAACGACCTGACACCTCTCCATTAATCCCCTCGCACTCCCCTGTGCAAGCAAAGAGTAAGGATATAAGAGGTGTTAAGGATGGGGATATGCATATACCTTAGGGTTCTCATTTTTTTGTCTTTTTCTTGTGCAAATAAGTCTCTGAATATTTGTGCACACTTCTCTTCTCAAGAATGGAGGTATAGGCCATTTTTTGCATCCATCATCAAAGGGGGGTAGCAACTCATGATTAGTTAGAAAGAGGCTCTCAACATAGCTTCCTCAACCATTGGGTGGTCACATTCATTCTTCTTCAAACATATCAAGTGCATTTAGCACACAAAGGTTAATGAGATTGTGTCCATGTCAAGATGAGCACAATAACAACTAAATGGAGTCATTGTGAGGTAGAGTAGAGCCTCAAAACTAAGAAAGGTGAATAAAATCAAGATCGAAGCCACCACAATGTAGGTGCATAGCTTGTAGTAACATGATGAGAGCATGCACATGAACAAGTTGTGGGAAACATGGTGAAGTGTGAAAAAATAAATTTTACTCACCAATGGATATGACCCACGACCTTGCAAGTTCATCAATTGTGTGGATTGAGACACGTTCATACTGGCAAAAAAAAAAAAAAAAAAAAAGAGCACTAGAGAAACTTGAGATGTTGCTTTATTATGAGTGAGAAACTTTTCCATGAATGAGTGCATCAAACTTTGACCAAATTCTAGTAGATACATGAACTCAATTTAGGCCATTGCATTCTACATATGCATCAAGGTTGATTTCATCACTTGATCTAAACTTGTTGTAGGTTACGTTAGGGATGGCTATTCAAATATTTGCTAGAAGAATGGAGAAGATGAAAACTACACAGGTTACACCTACAAAATGATACCTTCTTATCTTGAAAGAGAAAGTAACTACGATAAGGAGAAACAAGGAAATGGGAGATGAGCTTCATTCAACGGAGCAAAAGTAGAATAAAAGTAGAAAGTACCACCAAGTACTTCCACGTAGAAAGAAGTACAATGAAGTACACTAGGTACAATACTTGTAGGTATAGAGGCTTCACGAGCACCTTCTTCTTCTTTGGCCACCAAGCTTGATTCTATGCAATGCACTCAAGCCTTCTTCCAACTGTAGAAGCAAAAATTATAGCACTGCCTTCACCATTAGCCTCACAAGTGTCTCCTTGGAGTTTGCTTGTAGAGAATGTAAATGACTTGTCTTCTTTTTGGAGAAGCCTAGTAAAATGACAGAGAAGAATGTTTGGATGTTCCCTTGTTTCACTTGGTTGCCTTTCTAACTCTAGATCTTCTTGTGTCCCAAAAGTGTCTCTTGCTTTTTCCCCCTATGCCTCTTGCTATGTAGACATAATTTCTATTCAACCATGTGTCTTTTCCAAGATCTTTGGATTGGGATAAGCATCCAACTCATTGACACTCTGTGAAGGGGATGTCCCAAGCTCTTTGTAATGCAATTTATCTTGTTGGATGGTTTCATGATGCTTCCGAATACTTGTTTGTGCAAACTTGCAAAAAACACAAAAAATAGAGAACACAGGGTACAATTTTTTTGTATGCAGGTTTCACGAATGGGCAATCTCAATATAGTTCATAGTTGATCATGCCACTATATGTTTTATTAGAATAAATATATACAAGAGTGTCTCGTAGGCATTTGGCCTTTCACATAGACAAACAATAATAATCCATAACAATCTTCCACTAAAGGCCAATATGGCTGATATGGCCAAGGGGAAATATAGAATGACAAAGAATATCCAAGTATGAGCATACCATATGTATATAGATTCTCCATCAACCCTTTTGATGTAGAGTGAAGGATCTGAATCACTTGCAACATAACCACACTTCATTATGTACTCAACCAATCTCTGATTCCATGCTCTAGGTGCTTGGTTGAGTCCATACAAAGCCTTCTTTAGTTTACATACAAAATCATGATTCTTTTCATCTTCATAACCTATGGGTTGATACATATAAACCACTTCTTCCAAATTTCCATTAAGAAAAGCATTTTTAATGTCCAATTGATACATTTTCCATCTTTTAGAAGTAGCCACTGAAATCAAATTCCTAATTGTATTCTTATTTGCAACAAGATTAAAAGTTTCTTCATAATCAAGCCCATATGTTTGTGTGTAGCCCTTAGCTACTAAGCTTGCTTTGTACCTTGCTAAAGATCCATCTGAATTCCTTTTGACATTGTACACCCATTTGTTTGTGACTACCTTCATGCCTTCTTCTCTAGGTACCAATTCCCAAGTTTGGTTTTCCTTGAGAGCTTGAATCTCCTCATCCATAGCATCCCTCCATTCCTTGTGTTGGCTAGCTTCCTCATAGCTTGAAGGTTCCTTATCTTTGATAACCTGTGTCATATAAGCATAATGCTTTGCAATAAAGCTATCATAAGTGAGCTTTTGAATATGATGTTCTTTCACTACCTGTTCTTGGATATTTCTTCAATGTCCGTTTCTTTTGCACTTCAGGAGTTATAACTTCTTCAAATTCATCTTCATCTTCACTTGAATGAAAATATCTTACCAAGTTACCTCCATTACCTCTATTGTGGCTACATTCTTATGTATGCTCTAACTCCTTTTGCTTTCCCTTCCATGATGATGAGCTTTGTGAAGGACTTGGCATACTTGGTCCACTCAATGTAGTGCTAACTTGCACTTGCTTTTCATGTACCTGATCTGCATGTACAAAGTCTTCTTCCTGCAAATCATTCACACCTCCATACCAAGGTTTTAACTCATCAAACACAACATCCCTTGACACTCTAATATTTTTAGTAACTGGAATATAACACCTGGGCCCCTTTTGCTCATTTGAGTAGCCAACAAAAATGCATTTTTCAATCCTAGCATCAAGTTTACCTTCTCTAACTTCCTGTGGGACATGAACATAGCATATGCAACCAAAAATCCTTAAATGAGACAAATCTGGTTTCCTTTGATAGTATAGCTCATTTGGAGTAAGATCATGAACTCTTGAATTTGGTATCCTGTTCATAATATATGCTGCTGTGGTTGCTGCATCAGCCCAATATGAGAAAGCTATATTCATCTCATTCAACATGCATCTAGCTACCTCTGTAATTTGTCTATTCTTTCTTTCTGAAATGCCATTTTGTTGAGGGGTATACTTGCATGTATATTGCCTCCTTATGCCTTCATCTTCTAAGAACCTTGTGAACTCATTGGAGAAATATTCTCCCCCTCCATCTGACCTTAGGGTTTTAATCCTATGACCTATTTCATTCTCAACAAGTGCTTTGTACTTTTTGAATACTTTAAACACATCTGATTTTTGCTTGATTATATACAACCAAATTTTCCTTGAACAATCATCAATAAAGGTAACAAAGTACCTATTACGTGCATGTGAAGGTTCTCTTGAAGGTCCCCATACATCTGTATGCACTAAATCCAAAAACCTTGGAGAAACATACTTGCTTGACTTGAAAGGCAACCTAGTTTGCTTCCCAAATTGACAAGCTTCACATACCTCATGAAGATGTGATGTTGAGAAGTTTGGAAGCCCTTTGACCAATGCAGTTTTCTCCATGTTCTTTAGCTTTTCAATGTTTACATGTCCTATCCTTTTATGCCACAAATCCAAATCTGCAATTCTTCTATTTCCTGAAGTGATGAACATTACCTTGTTGGGATTTTGCTTTATATTGAGAGTGAACTTCCTCCCATGCTCCTCTCCTTTTTCCACAAGCTGAAATCAATTCTTTGGATCCTCTATGAAGCAACCTTTGCTATTGAACTTCACTTGGTATCCTTTATCTACCATTGGACCAACAAAAAATGAGATTCTTTGTAATAGTAGGGACATATAATACCTCGGATAGTGTCTTGCTCTTCTTTCCATCGTGAAATTTGACATCTCCAATGTGTTTGATCTCATGCTCAGTGTTGTCACCTGTCTCTACACATCGTCTTTGCTTTGGAGCCTGTAAATTGCAAAACATGTCCTCGCTACAAGACATATGATTGCTACAACCACTATCTATGTACCAAGTATCATCCTTCTCATGTTTACTATCCCCATATGCATGACTCATTTCAAGAACTTGATCACTAGACTCATTTGAAGCATAGTTACCTTAAGCATTGTTCCTCCTTTGGTAGCATTCATTTGCCCAATGTCCTAGCTTCCCACAAATGAAGCATCCATTGCCTCTTGATCCTCTTCCTCTTCCTCTATTGTTTGTGCCTCTACCTCTTCCATTTGAAGATGAGCCTTCATTTGAGTCTTCTTGGTTGTCACTTTGCTTGCTTTGGCTTTGCCTTCCTCTTCCTCTACCTCTTGATGCTTTGCCTCTTCCTCTACCTGCATATAGCATTTGACCTTGGGCACCTTTGCCCTTGCTTCCACCTTGCAATATTTCTTCATTAACCACTAAAGTGTTCAATTGATCAAAATCAGGCATGTTTTCCCTAGCATACAATGAGGATATGAAGTTCCTCCACTTGTCATCATCTTTAAGACCATTAAGTACAAATGCAACCATGTCATCATCATCAATTGAATGTCCTATGGCTGCCAATGAATCTCTAATACCTTTGGCTTTAATTATGTAATCATGTATGGATTGGTTACCTCCTTTCTTCAAGTTGTTGAGTTCATTTTTGCGTTGTACCTTCTTTGCCTTTGTGTTTGTGGTGAACATCTTCTCCAAATATTCCCACATCTCCTTGGCCATTTCCATGCTTTGAATGTGACCTATCATTGTGTTGCTTACATGCTGAGATATCATAAACATAACCCTTCTACTTTTGACCTCCCATTCTCTAATTGCTCTCCTTTCTTGGTCGGTAGGGTTAGTTGGATCCGCAACAATTGGCTTGACATCACCTCCATTGATTATGCCCCCTTAGTCCTTGTTCATGATGAAGTTTGCCATCCTAAACTTCCAAGGTTGAAAGTTGTCTTTGTCCAACTTCTCAATCTGGTTGGATACCTCTTCCATCTTCTTGAGTCACCTAAAATTCAAATATGGTGTGGGATTACCTCTTTTGTTGAAAGTGAAGTACCTTTGTGTGATGAAGATGAAGCTCCCCCTTGGTTCCAAGTTTGCAACCTCCTTCAAGCTTTGAAAAGGTTTTAATGGTTGATTCCCAAGCCTCGTTCTTTGTACTCTCCTTGATTTCCACAAGGAGCTTTGATACCACCGTTGGAAGATTTCTCCTCCAAATGCACAACAAGAAGCTTGGACACTTCCCAAGACCTATCTGCCCTCAAACCAGTACCCACTAAAACTAGTATATCTCCCAATTCTCGAATTCAATTAAAAACCCTTTAAGCCACAGAAACTAGACAGTAAGCGCTTTCCAATGAGCCATGAATCACTGGATTTGGACACCTGTAGGCCTGTCAACTGAGTCACACAAGATAGCCTAGTTTTCCTAGCAAGTTTCGAGATAGAACAATAGACAAAGAAATAGCAATACCTCACAGTACAAGAAGATTTTTGCCAAAATTATTTTTGGAATAGAATCCTTGCTTTATAAGCTTTCCAACAAGTACAAGAAATCTCAGAATGGATCTTCCTACAAAGAGAAATTGAAGTCCTAACAGGTTGCTACAAAAATGAAGCACCCTTTGGAAAGGGTAGGAGAGATATACAAGAGAATAAAAGCATCTATGAGAGCCTATGACTCAATGACACATATATATGCAGCACCCCGACTTCCTAGCATCCACGAACGCCTTGAATGAGCTTGGATGGTCTTTATATAGCCTTGGGAGCCTTCTATGACTGTTCATATGTCCTCCACATGCCCTCCTTGTCTCTTCACTTGCCTTGTGACTTTGTCTCTTCATTGGAGTGGCTTTTGCTTGTCCAATGCCTCCTTTTGGATAAGGTTGCACATTGAACTTTGTAATTTGACTTTCCTAAGGTTCAAAAGCCTTCAAATGAAGTTATTTTATGAAAAACAAAACTTGAGCTTGCCCTAGAAATGCATATCTTTTAACAATTTTAACCATATGCTCAATTTCTCATTTTTGGAAACTATATCTATAAGCTCTATTATCATATATTCTAAAGTATTTTGGACACTCCTCCTCAAGAATCAAATTTTTCTTCATCAAATCATTAACCTCAACCTCTGAATAAAGTTCATCTTTGCTAGTGTTAGTACACATATTTTTTGCTCGATCCATTTAAGCATGCAACTCACTTAAACTCAACCTTTGAGTTGTTTCCTTATCCACTTCTTGGGGATTCTATGCTCAATAAACTAGGGGAAAGGTGAATGCCATAGTAGCTAGAAGAGTTAATCGCTTCCAAGAATGCAAGATTATCTTATTCCTCTTCCTCACATAGAATGGAAGCCACATAGTTTTGCTCAAAACTAACATTGATTACTTGAGTTGTCCCTTCTTTCAAGTGAATGTGATTCATCTCTTTATCTACCTACTTGGACGTCTCAACCAAGATCTTCCAATTAACAAGAGAAGCCCTTCATCTACGTGTGAAAGTATTACCACAACAAAATCTATAGTAAAGATTTTACCTTGGAAAAGCACTACACTCTGGGCACCACTCAAAGAGGCTTCCTTTCCCTAATTGGCTAAAGTTTCTGTAACATTGGTAGGCTAAATTTAAGGCACTAAGTCCAAGCTTCCCCATTGTGTGTTTTGGCATCAAGTGGATGCTCAAACCTCCATCTACAATTGTTGTTGAGACTACTTGCTTTGATATGCTCAATGTGAGTCTGGGACTCTAATATGTGAAGAGGGATTTCCCAACAACCCTGTCCCCATTCGAAGGTCTAAATTTGGCCACCAAGGTTGAAATTGATAAATCATCCATTATCTATAACACTTTTAATCTACATATAGCATATATACTCGAAAGTTCAAATATAATTAATTCCTTTCTTATTGATTTTAAGAACTTTGCAATTTCTAATTTACTTGGTTCCTTTGGGTTGTATCTTTCTTCTAGTTCTCTTCGAGGTGTATTCTAGGCTTTTCCCATAAACTTATGCATGTCTTAGTAGTCCCAAAATATTTGGGCATCATCAGTTCCTTGATTGGTTGAAGTTTCCATCCTTGTAGTCTCCCTTGGAATTGGTTCTTGAACTACTAATGGTTGTCCTTGAGGGGATTTCTGCTTTCCTCTAGTTTTTATTTTAAAGAAAACAACTTGTTCAAGGTGAAGAAACCTAGCAATCGGTGAAGGCATATGTGCATGCTCTAGAAGTTGTTCCTCATCAAATATATCATCCAGATGTGTGTTCTACAAGTGGAATCTTTGTTTTTTGACATCATACAATATAGTGATCTCTATATCCCAAAAATTTTGTCAAAGAGATGCTCCCCTATCGATGTACTTTGACACCCCACAACTTCGACAGGCTGCTTAGTCCTGTTCATCTTCACATCCTCTAATAAAGGGCACTTATATAGGTAATGTCCACACACTATGCATAGAAAGCAAATAATACTCGTCCTAGGCCTACTTGAAGGATGGGGAGAGATTTTTTCCCAAAGAGATCTAGAGCCTTCTAAATCGAGTTGACATGGGTTAACTTGAGTCCAGAGAGACTTAACTCGAGTGGTAAGTACACCTACCACTAGTGGACTCCAGTGGAAGGTACTAAAGGAGTGGTGAAGATCGCACTTGCACTTGTGGATTCTAGTTACATTTGTGGCCCTCATTGGTTCAAGTAGCTATATATAGAAGCATAAGGTTGGGAGAAGAGCCATCTTTAAAGCATGTGGTGGTCTTAATGGTCTACTTCATTACATTTTCAGATGTCCTTGGGCTTCCCACCTTCATCCTCAACTTTTTCTAGAGATCTCCATGTTTGTGTAGTCACTTTTTTGCTACTCTCATGAGCGCATGCATTTTGTGTTTATAACACTTTTTAGTGTTTGTATCTCTCTTCCCATGAGGATTCATTTGAAAAAGAATAAAATACTCTTTAGATTCTACACCCTCAGGATGCAAACCCACATCCCACCACCAAGAAGAAAGTGGCTTATCCAATAGCTTGCAATCTCACGGTTGTTGAACATTATATCATATTCTATCTTTTGTGCCTATGGTAGAACTTTTTTGACATAGAAAAAGAAAGTGGACAAACCATACATGTGGACATTTAGCACTTGAACTCAAACTTGAATGCAGAGATGCAGACAACTTATCCACTATGCTCATGTGTTGTTCATGACATTCAATCTATGCTTGCCTATTGTATTTCTACTTCTATAGCATGGCACATAAAAGTGCTCATTTGGGAGGTAAAAACAATTTCAAGACCATCTAAGAGATGGGATTTGAGCCCTCACCACTGCTATGGTAGGTAAGTCACCTATCGAACATCCCCAAATTCATTCTTGCATAGAGTAAATATGCTTTTATTTATTTTAATCTTCCACCTCGATGCAAATGATGATCAAACCTGTGACCAATTAGGTGCAAGGAAAAAAAAAGAATCTTAAGTGGTACAACCTCCATCCTTTTGGAGCATCAAGGAGCATATGAAGATGCAAATGAAGCTCCAAGAGAAGAGGAAAAGAGTAAACAATTTAGAAAAGTGCAAAACTTGGAGGATGACATTTTCAACTCATGCTTGAAAAGTACCATATGATGTCAAAATTTGTTGTTTTTGACTCATATATGCCTTTTGGAGTATTTTCTATTAGTATATAGCTTCGAGGTTGAAAATCTATCTCCAAGATGGCTTTGGGAAGCATCCAAACTAGCCACTTCAAACACTATTTCTAGTCAATGATGACCTAACAACTATTCAACTTTAGATGTGCATTGCTCTTTACTCGTTTCCATATTTTATGATTATTAGCTCCTTGGGAAATATCTTTTTATAAGTTTTCAAATTAAGTAAAGATATCTGGAAATGGAGGAGACTTAGTAGGCTTGGACACAAATTTTTTCCTCAACACTCACGTCTTGGAGAAGCAATGAAGATTATAATAACTCTTCACAAGGCAAGAGATGGACATAGCTATTGTTTGCAGCTCAATATTCTCCAAGTCCATGCTTGATTTCATAATTTTTTTCCTTTTTCTTTCATATAGTTTGCATAGAATTATCATTGAAGCATGGTGTAAACATTCAATTTGGATAACGATTAGACAAACTTCAAGAAGTTTATGAAAGCTAAAAGATACAAAGATGAGTGTAATGGAATTGTTCAAATGATTAAGACAAATCTAAAATCGGACATGTTTTGATCACTTGTATATATGTATGAATAAAAATCTTGAGATTAGACTTAAGCATAGGCTCATGTGCTCCCTAAAACAAGGTATCCACTTAACCTACTAGTTAAGTATGCAGGATGGGAAGTAGGAGGTCTTGAGTTCAAGCCCCATGGGGATCATGGGGAGAGACATTTTTCCAAAGAGCTCTAGAGCTTTGGAACTTGAGTTAATGTGAGCTAACTTGAGTATGGAGAGACTTAGCATTAGTGGCAAGTACACCTATTGCTGCTAGACTCTAGGCAAAGGTACTAGACGCGTGGTGGAGATTGCATATGCACTTGTGGACTCTAGTTACATTTGTGGTCCTCCTTGATTCTAGTAGCTATTTATAAGGGCATAATGTTGGGAGGGTT